>CAJHUC010000940.1:0-28483 GCA_905146915.1 Ostreobium quekettii | reverse complement strand
CTAAACGATCCACGCACAATTGTGTGAATAACCATGTACTTTTTGGGTAATGGATTAAGGTGCGCAGCTGGTGCAACCTTGGATTGTTGATGAAATTCTGCCAAGTGGGTAAAAGAATACACGCTCCAACGTGTTGAGGAGCTTTGGCTCTTTTAGCAAAGTGATGGTTTAAGAATGGTGCAACATGCTGAAAAGGTGGATTGATCCACACCAATTCATGAGCTAATGGTTTCGTCAAGAAATTGGTATCTCGTGAACAGTATCATGCACAGAGTGCGTTGTCCCCATTAGGGTTAGAGCATGCATCCAGTGTAAATTGGTGGGAAACCAGTGATTAAATATGATTGAAGTGCACAGGATTCAGCATGTGATCAGAATGATCCATGTCACTCTGCAGACCCTCTCTCGGGTTTTTTCAGGCTGCACATTCGTTTGACGAATTTTCATCACATGATTGACAGCAGTTTGCAACGTTTGCAGTTTAGGAATTGGAACTACTAGTGCCACATTTTTTCACACATCCATTGGTGCAGTCATCAATTTAGCATTGTTCACATTATGCTTCCGTGCTGCCAAACATAGTGCATGTGAAATTCTGCGTGATGATCTCACTGGCTAGTCGGGGCGCACATGCATGGGGGGAGGCATCCCATGCCCTGGGCAGTCACCACTGGAGAGGTGTCCCGCATGGAAGGGCTTGAAATAGCAAAAGCACCTTCCAGCTCTCTTCAACACCTCCACCATAGTGTTGCGCAGCTGCGACCTATCAGTGACCATCTTCCCTTCTATGGGATCACGAATGTCCACAAGGGGCTCATAAACACGATCACCATGGGCCTGTGAGCTATTCTTTGCGTCAGCACGAGAACCTTTGAAAAACATTTCCCCTTGACCTTTTGGCCTATTGTGCAAAATGGGCTTTCCCCGATCGTCCACTTTCTATGCGTGGTGTTTGTGAATGATCCTATTAGGGGCAAGGTGGTTACTTGTACTTGGCCTGCCATTTCGTCTTTCATTCCGACAAGAGCCATGTGCCTTATATTCTTGGTCATATGTTGGGCCCACTTTATACAAATGAGCTTTCAGGCTTGCGTATGTAGCCCCTCGCTCATTGTCTTTGTTCAGCAAACATTTTCTTTTTATATCTAGACGAAGTCCAGTGTATAGTGCATGCAACTTGGAAAAGTCATCCAGATCATTCTCACACTTGAAAACGATCTGTTCCAAGAGCTGCATGTATTTGATGGTATTGGGACCCGAGGTCCCTGCCTTTGTAAAGGCTGCTATCTCAGACCTAATAATAAGTCTGAGTATTTATGACTATAAAGTGTCTCCATGCCATACTTAAATTGTTCCCATGATAGTTAAAATTCTGGCTGCAAGAGCACTTCAGCATCTATGGTAACCCCCCACAAGTGACCCAATTGGGCAAGCAGGCCGTGCTCCAATGACTCCTCAAGAGTGTTCAGTGCTATCCATCCTGTTACGCGCAACGGCCTGATGTAGGGGACGTCTTACTAACGGCCCTTGCTGTGGGGGACGCCCTGCTCAAGATACCTAATCCTCAACCCACTGTAACCCACTGTAACCGTTCTAGGTATTAGGATACGGGAGTAGGAGGGGTGGTCCCGCCTAGGTCCCCGTAAGGACCTAGGTGCCCGGCGAGGTGGGTCCGTAGCTCAAAGAGGGCAGGAGCCCCACACCCACAACCTTTTTGTATCATTTGGTTTCAGAGCTACCTGTGGGTGGCTACCGCATCTTCGCCTGGGCACGAGAGCGAGCACGACGAACCGGGCTTCTTCCCGGGCTTCCTCCATGGAGGCTGAGGAAACGGATCCTACAGCCCGACAGGGCACACCCAAAATGGGAGAAGAATCACCTCGACAGGGGACCCCGGCAAGTTCAGCCGGTGAGGGAACTAGAGCCCGAAATGGGCAAGAGCAGGAAGAAGTCCGAAAGGACAAAGCCGGTGCATCATCGGGACAAGCGGAGGAGCCCGACCATCCGATGATCGAGGCGGAAGCGCCCCAAGAAGAAGAGGCGGCGGAGCCGGGTACCATGGCGGCCCTTCTTCAAGCACCTGGCATAATGGAGCTCTTGGAGCAGATGGCGGCAGCGGCGGCTTCACGGGCCCAGGAGCCGGGCGACAAACAGACTGCCGCTCGGATCGCCAAGCTGGAGATCGCGGCAGCCTCTGCACAGAAGGAGGCCAGGCGGCATGAAGTCGCCTTGAAGAAGGCCAAGGAGCAGGGCCGCCAGGCCGCTGAGGCAAAGGCATCGGCTGAATAGCAGGTTGCTGCATTGAGCGACCGGCTGTTGAAGCAGAAGATGCGGGCGAGAGGCGGAGGAGAAAATCGCCCAGCCTGCGAACTAGGCCAAAAGGGCCCCCAGTCCGACTGGACAGCTGATGCCAGTGATTCCAGAAGCCGAGGGCGACAGGAAGACAGCCGGCAAACCGCGGGCAAAAAGAAAGAGCCCATCGCCAGGTGAGACCGAACAGAGAGATCGGACAAGTTCGCAAACAGGCTGAAAGGCTAAGACCTCAGATCCAGTGAGGGAGATCGGAGGCCGAAAGGCCAGTACCCCAGAGCAGCGGGTCAGGTCACAGGTGCACATACGGACACCAAGTGAACCGGAAATGAGTAGTGACGAGTCGCTCACAGAAAGAGCTCGTGCTATATGTGGACCAAGTCCGGACAGGCCGAAAGGTCAAGAATGGAGTCCCCAAAGTCCCGCATTACTAGAGTGGGGACCAGGAGAGAATTGCAGAGTGCTGGAATTTATTCTAGATACAGGAGAACCGTACAGCCGGCAGCCACCATGCCGAGCTGAGTGGACTAAGTCCCACAGTGATCGTATCAACGATCTGGATGAAGGCTAGCAAATGGCCGCTGAACGGTTTGGGGAAAGATTAACCACCGCGAGATTGATAAGGATCCAAAGGTGGTATGGTCCTGGAATGGCCGATCAGATTGCCAAAGAGGACCCAAATTGGCCGGAAAAGATGGCCTTCGCACTCAGGCATATTCCCGAGCCTTGGGACTTGAGTGAGGGAAGTCCAAAAAGACTGAATCCCAATGATCCCCATGAACGGTGGGAGGAAATCTCCGAATTGTCGTTTTCACCATGCGCTTCCCCGTTACTAGGCGATATGTCGACACGGGCACAAGTGCATAGATTGGAAAAAGAGAGATGACATACTCGTAACTGGGATCGGTTTGCCTGTGCGAAGAAGTTGGATGAGCGAAAGGCTCAGAAATCCAGCCAGCACAGAGAGCTAAGAGCTTTACGGCGTGAGTGGGATCGGAAGTTGAATCCCAAAAAATATGAGCGTAAGCGAGCTCATAAACGCTAGCGCAAGGCTGAGATCAGGCGGTTTTTCTCTGCAGGAGGCAGCCAAAAGGCACAGCGCCTTGAGGCTAAGCTAATGGCCGATGAGCTGGACCCGGTCAAACAAGCTCAAGCTTTTGCTGAGCTTGAAAGAGACCAACTGCGGCACGCAGCCAGATGGGCGGACGAGTCGAGTGGAAGCGACAGTGGTGTCACCCACCCCGCTCGATTTGGTATGAAGCAGCCTGAAAAGGCATCGCCTCCGGCTACAGAGGCAGGCATACCAGCGAAGGCAAAGCCCCCGGTGCAGGAGACACAGCCTTTGAAGGAGAAGAAATAGCCTAAAAAGGCAAAGAAGTAGCTTGAAAAGGCAAGGGAGGAATCCCAAGGAACTCAGAGACCAGTTCCAGGTAACATTGCTGATGCAGTGCCTCCCTTGAATCCTGTTGAGAGTATACACTTGCGTACACGTACAGAAATTGGAGATTCTGCTGGCAATAATGAGGTGGTGTATCTCGGATTGGCAGGCACACCAGCCAAACCCATCTCCCATGAAAGGAGGGAAGATTATGCTGCTATCAAAAGACAGGAAACCACCTTAGAGAAGGCGAGGGCAGAAGCCGTAAAGGCTGCCTGAATGCTCGATGCAATAGGCGAGGAGGATTATGCCAAGTTTGTCCAGTTCCAGGCGGCTCGGCGTAAGGGCCACTAGCCCGCCCAACAGCCAAAAGGGCCTCTAGTTGGGGAGAGCAGTTATGGACAGGGCCCCCGAGGAATTGTTTACCGGCAGGGGAAACCTGATCCAAGGTTCCAACAGCGCATGGCGCAGCAGCAGCAGCAGCAGCAGCGGCAAGAGATGGGTTATGTCCAGTCCAGAGGACCAGTTCCCGTGATGAAGGCATCTGTGATACAGGATGCCCACGGTTTCTGGGACATGCTTGGGGCATTCCACAACCCCTACGGTGGTGTGTACTACAAGGGGTGCTGCCATCCAAGTGGTCGACGGTAGAGGTGGCCACTCAAGGGTGCGATCCGGTCCGTTGAATCCGGTTCGTTAATTTTTATCAGCTGTCCGTTAAATTTCGTTAAAGAAAAAGGGAGAAAAATTCAGAAAAAACAAAAAAAAATCCAAAAAAATCGAAAAAAACCCCAAAAAATCATCACAACTGCGGCTAGTTGAAAATCTAGTATGCATAGGTTGAAATAAAATACAAACATACTCTCTAATAGTGAATTCCATAAACTATAAGTATGAATAAAACCCAAAAATCCCCCAAAAATCCAAAAATCCGTTAATTTTTGGTTAATTTTTGTCTTTTTTCGTTATTTTCCGTTAATTAACGGAAAATTAACGGAAATTAACCTCTGTCCGCTATTAACGGATCCGGGTGGCCACCTCTAGTCGACGGGCCCCGTACCGTGCGACGGTACTTCTGAATGCTTTACAGCGCATCCCTGCCAAATTGCGGGATCTGTTTGAAGCGCATCAAACAGCGCTGGGCATCTATGTGCCTGAGAGCCAGGATGCAGCCACAGAGTGGCAGGCTGTTCAGTTGATGGGCCAACGAGTTCCTATGGAAGGAACTATGCAGATACCAGCGGGACCAACAAGGCCGCCTAGTCCTTCAGCACCAGTCCGTCCAGCGCCCCAGCCAGAAATAGCAGCCCAACAGCCCGAAATGGTGCCAAGACAGCGGGCAGTGCCTTTCACCATGAGCCAAATTGGATCAAAGGGGACACAACCTCCGATGCAGACTACACAGCAGAAAATTCAAAGGTTGCAGAAGATGTCTCCATTCGTTCAAGATCCAGCGAGCAGTCAGGCGCCGCGGTACATTCAGCCACAGGTGGTGTATCAGTACCAGCCCGAAAGGGTACCACAACCCGAAAGGGTACAACAGCCCGAAAGGGTACGGCAGGCGGCAACAGCCCCAAGGCAGCAGGTGATCCCATCTCAGACTCCTGGAGAATCATCCCATCCAATGGAGTTGGGCGAGTTCGAAGGAACAGTGGGACACCCGCAAAGCTTAATGCAAATCCCCGAGCCACCGCATGAAGAGCGGTTGGCGTCTGTTGCAGAGGGGATGCACATGGCTGCCGACGGGCCTCCACCGCCTCCGGCCGATTATAATCCCATGGGGCCCAGATACATGGGCCAGGGATATCTGCAAGCGGCCCAAGGGATGCCCTATGCGCCGGTGTACATTCAGCTCGAAAGGGACAGTCAGGTGAGCATGCCTAAGATGAATACTCAAGGCATGAAACCCTCAAAGTGGAATGAAGATAAGCAAGCTTTGACTAAGTGGTTGCAGGAAATCATTATGTATTTCAAAACCATTGTGGCCCCCCGATCACAATGGGGATGGATAGCACTAAACACTCTGGAGGAGTCAGTGAAGCACGGCTTGCTAGCCCAATTGGGCCACATGTGGGGAGTTACCATTGATGCGGAAGTGCTCTCACAGCCAGAATTTCAACTGTCATGGGAACAGTTTAAATATGGCACGGAGACACTTTACGATCATAAATGCTCAGACTTCAAGATTCGGTCTGAGATAGCAGCCTTTACAAAGGCAGGGACCTCGGGTCCCGACACGATTAGATACAAGCAACTTTTGGAACAGATGTTTCTCAAGTGTGAGAACGATCTGGATGATTTTTCCAAGTTGCATGCATTATATACTGGACTCTGTCTAGATACAAAAAGAAAATGTTTGTTAAATAAAGATGATGAGCAATGGGCCACTTATGCGAGCTTGAGAGCTCACTTGTATAAAGTGGGGCCAACATATGACCAAGAATACAAGGCATATGGCTCACGTCAAAATAAAAGCCAAAATGGCAGACTGAATACGAGTGACCGCCTGTCCCCTAACAAGATCATCGCCGCCAATTACGGATACGAAGTGGATACCGGGGAAACCGGAAGACATACTGAATCAAGTGTGAAAACAGTGTGCAAGAATTCACATGCATTGTGTTTGGCAGCACAAAAGGACACTGTGAATAGTGCTAAACTTTTGACAGCACCCATGGATGTGCAAAAGAATGTAGCACCAATCGTTCCAGTTCCTAAACTAAAGCAGTTGCAAACTGTTGTCAATTATGTGATGAAAATTCATCAAAAGAGTGCACAGCCTGAGGAAACCCGAAAGGGTCTGCAAAGTGAAGTGGATCATTCTGATCACCTGTGCACTTCAAACATATTCAATCTTTGGTTTCCCACCAGTTTACACTGGATGCCTATTCTAACCCAAAGGGGGATAACGCGTTGTGTGCGCTATATTGTTCAAGAGATACGAGTTTCTTAATAAAACCGTTATCTCATGAATTCGTGTGGATGAATCCACCTTTTAGGAATGCTGGCCCATTCTTAGACCACTACTTTGCTAAGCGAGCAAAGGCCCCACAACATGTGGGGGCGTGCATTCTTCTACCCGCATGGCAGGAATTCCTCAACGATCCCAGGCTGCGCCAAATGCGCATCCTAATTCATTACCCAAAGGGTACCCGGTTGTTTACCCAACCGTGTGAAGATCGTCCAGGTCGCAAGGAAATGCCTGGCATTCCTTGGCCGGTCAATGTGTACTATCAACCCCCAGAGGGACCAGTGGGACACCGCATTGGCGGGGTTTCCCAAGATCACCCTCGTTTGACCTTTACCGGTCAAGTAGAGTATCAACCCGCGACTATCCTCTTTGATACGGGGGCGACCGGTACGGCCTACATCAACCCGATATGTTGTCGACGTTTAGGCCTCACTCCTAAACAGCCACATGTGGCATCTCATAGGCAGCTTTGTCGCCTTCACCGCATTCAGTGGTTGGCATAAGCTACTCATCGTATAGTTGATCCTATGGAGTTCTCCACACCTCCCCGTGTGGACTCCGCTTCCCCGGAGACTGAGGTTCTCCTGGCCGATGGATCTTCACTCCCCTCCTTAGGGGTGGTGGATGTACCCTTAACCATCCAAGGTTATAAGGACGCTGTCCGTTGTGTCGTCATCGACCTCTCTGACGACTATGACATCATTCTCAGCGACAATTGGCTCTATGAGCATGCCGGTGTCATTGATTATCATTGCGGACATATCCGGGTGGTTTCCCATGGACGCGAGTTTACCCTTCGCAATTCTCCACGGTCCATCCCTTCCCTGCCTTCGCCTGCGCATCGGTTGGGTCATTTGTGCTCATTGGGTTATGCTCGTCGAGCCTACCAACGTGGATCCCCTCTCCGTTTGGTTTTGGCTTGCTAGGTCGGCGATCTCCCTGAGGGGGACGCACCAGGCCCTTCGGCCATCACAAGTCGAAAGACCATTTTGCATGCTGTGAACCCAGCACAAATCACATCCCTCTTAGAGGAGTACAAAGACCTTTTTCCTGAGGAAATCCTGGAGGGCCTTCCCCCGGATCGCGGAGTTGCTTTGACCATTCTGCTTGAGGAAGGTACCAAACCAGTAAAGCGACCAGCTTTCTAGTACAGTCCAAAAAAAATGGACGAGATCCCGTCACAGGTCGATTACCTATTGAGAAAAGGTCTCATTACGGAGAGCAGCAGCCCTTTTGGGGCCCTGGTACTCTTTGTGCCAAAGCCAGATGGTAGTCTCCAAATGTGCATTGATTACCGAGCACTGAACAAAGCCACTATTAAAAACAAGTGGCTGATCCCTCGAATAGATACCCTTTTAGATCAATTGCCAGGAGCCAAGGTCTTTTTGGCTATAGACTTGCAGCAAGGGTACTATTAATTTCGAATTGATAAGGCAAATTGTGCCAAAACGGCTTTTGTGATGCCGTTGGGTCTCTACGAGTTCAAGGTACTCCCTTTTGGACTCGCAAATGCCCCAGCAATATTCCAGCAAACGATGCACCATATATTTGGTGATCAAATTGGCAAACATATCCTGGTTTACCTGGACAACATCTTGGTGTTTAGCCGAACTGCTGAAGAATATCTTAAACACCTTCGTCAGGCGTTAGAAGTGCTACAACAACAGAAATTGTATTGTCGTATGCACAAGTGTCAATTCAACAAGGAGGAAATCTCCTATCTGGGACATATTGTGTCTCAAGAGGGAATTCGCCCAGATCCCGAAGGGATCGAAAAGGTGAAGAACTGGCATGTACCACAGTGCGTGAAGCACGTACAGCAGTTCCTCGGGCTGGCAAACTATTTTCAAAAGTTCATACAGGGCTATTCGAAAATGGCTAGTAGAGGTGGCCACCCAGATCCGTTAATAGCAGACGAGGGCGCCCTCCATTAAATATCCGTTAATTTAGCGGACCCCACTCTCTCTATTGCTGACGTGGCACGGATGGCAGCAGACGGTAGGCGCCAATCAGCGGACTCTGCGGATTCCGCCTGGGCGTTAACGGATATTCTCCAACGGACCGGAGGCCGCGTACCCCATCCGCTAATCTAGCGGATGACAGCGGACGTGTGTACCGAATCAGCGGATGACAACAGAGCCCATGCAGTAAGTACTGATTTCGGAATCTGCGGATCGGGTTGATTGCCAGCGTGGCCCAGCCAGGGTCCACATACAGCGGACCTTGGCGGTGACTGCGCACATAATTGGTTGCCCTCCTGTTGCCCTCTGCCGTTGTCCTCCGCCGCTGCCCCTGCCACCCCATGAGCCACCATGGACCCAACACCTGCTCAGCCAGCAGGTGAGGCATACCGCGCGCACGGGCAGCATAGCCAGAAGCCTGAGGAATGCCCTAAGTACCGCCGACCTGGCGGGAAATGCCGGGCCGCGCGGGGTAAGGGGGGTCTCGGATGATCTGTTGGCCGAAAACCTGTGCATGGCCGGATGCAATCCGCCAGTGATGCACAGGCATAGCGCGCTATCCTGCTTTCTGACCAGGGTAACGCCCTCAGTACCGCCTGCTTTGGTGGGAAATTCCGGGCCGTGGGGGGTGTTGGGGGGTGTTTGGGGGGGCCTCGGATGATCTATTGGCCGAAAACCTGTGCGTGGCCGGATGCAATCCGCCGGTGATGCACAGGCATAGCGCGCTATCCTGCTTTCTGGCTGGCAACGCCCTTAGTACTTCGCTTTGGCGTGTTCTAGCCGGGGTGTTGGGGTGTTGGGGCTGGATGACTGCTGGGTCGAAAAACCCTCGTTGGCTGGATGCAATCCGCCGGTGATGCACAGGCATTGCGCGCTATCCTGCTTTCTTGCCAGGGCAACGCCCTTAGTACCGCCTACCTTGGTGGGAAATTCCAGGCCGTGGGGGGTGTTGGGGGGTGTTTGGGGGGGCCTCGGATGATCTGTTGGCCGAAAACCTGTACGTGGCCGGATGCAATCCGCCGGTGATGCACAGGCATTGCGCGCTATCCTGCTTTCTGGCCAGGGCAACGCCCTCAGTACCGCCTGCTTTGGCGGGAAATTCCGGGCCGTGGGGAGTGTTAAAAGGGGGGGGGGTTCTCAGATTATCTGTGGACTTTGAAAACCTGGATGTTGGCGGATGCATTCCGGCGAGTGATACGTGGGCATAGTGTGGGCTTCTGCTTCTGGCCGCCTGCTTTACTGGGAAATTCTTCCCCCGGGGTGGCGGATTATGTGTGGACTTTGGAAACCTGGTGGCACATGGCCGGGTGGGAAGATCATGGCCGGGGTTTGACTTCATTCCGGGATTTTGCCTGCGACCCTCACCAACTGTGTTGCAGGTGGTACCAACGCTGAAACGGAAAGCAGGCAGGGGCGCCTTTGACAGGCGGGACGTGTAGGTGCGGTGGATGTGTACCTCTGTGCAGCGAGCCTGAGTGCCGCCTATTGTGGCTGGGTGCTATAGGGAACATCGCGGGAAGTCGGGTACAATCGCAATCTTGATTCTAAGGCTGGTAATCCAAGGCTTGAATGCCTCTGGCTGGAAACCATGCATCCATTGGGGCACCTACTGTCCTGCGTATAAGTTGGAAATGTACTTAACGTTGTGTGTGGTGCTGCAGCCTCACCAAGCTGCGTCAGTGCAGATCCAGAAACCATCGGGAGGGGGATGGCAAGCGCAGAGGAGCAGCAACACGAACCCTCACTTGGTGAGTGGATTACCGTTTACACTTGCAGAACCATATTTTGTTGTCGACTTTGGCGGCTGTGGCTATGTGTGTTTGTCGGTGTGTAGGGCACTGCACCATTCTGGCATGGCCACCTCGTTGGTGGCAGTACCCGCCGTCACCTGGCTGGGGAAACCTTGGCAGTTGGTTCCTTCCATGTGGCCATGCACTGCACAGGGTGCACCACTTGTCGCTGCAATACCCATCGTCTTTGCTTACATGCCACCAACATTATCTGGCAGTACCCGCCGTCACCTGGCTGGGGAAGTCTTACCACTTTGTTACTTTTATTTGGCTGCACACTGTACAGGGTGTGCTGTATGTCCCTGCAGTACCCATCGCCTGTTTTTCCTTATGTGGCATGACCACTTTGTGGCAGTACCCGCCGTCACCTGGCTGGGGAAACCTCAACACTTCGTCCCTTTAGGGGGCCGTGCATTGTACAGGGCGTGCTGCATTTCTCTACAATACCTATTGTCTTTGCTTCGGTGCCACCACCAGTATGTGGCAGTACCTGCCGTCACCTGGCTGGGGAAACACCATATTCTGTTCCTGTATTAGGTCGGAAGCGGCCCCTGAACAGAGGCCAACGTTACAAGGATGGTCGAAAGCGCCGGCACAGACACAACAGGAAGGGGGGAAGGAGACGTGCAGGGGTGAAAGTCAGGCGGCGGATAGAAGCTGCGCGCGATCGGGAAGCTGAGCGCGATAGGGAAGCTCTAACAGATAGATTAGAGGAAATACAAGAAGCGGGGTTGGGTGGCCTGCCCTCGGGGGTGTGGCGGCCCATACAGGACCACCTCGCCCCCAAGGACCAGGCCCGATTAGCCGCCGTAAGCGGATACATTAATAACGCATTGGGGGGGGCAGAAGGGGCACGGTTGCGAAAGGAAGAACACGAGAGACAGAACCCCCCCCAGTCTTGGGGAGAATGGCACAAGCGTCGCAGGCAGGAACGCAAACAAGTGGATATGAATCGCCGGGCTGCTTATAAAACACGTTAGTGCGCGGCTATCATAGATTTGGTGCTGCACCGGGGGGAACACATGGTGGGGTACAAGTCTATTAGCAGAAAATATAGAATAACTGAACCGTCGCTAAGACGCCTGGAAGAAAGACTCCTTGAAGACGATTTTTTTTCACAGGTTGGGTGGGAGTTCAATGTCATGGACTCCGGCCTCCTAACAGGGAGTGACACGGAGACTTCCTCCGATTAGTTTTTTTTAACAAAACAATCTGATTGTGAGGTGAAGTCCAAGTACCGCCTGCCACCGGCGAGGAAGGTGACATTTGCTGAACAATCCATGGTTGTGAGACGCTTTTCTGCCTTTATTTCACAGAAGGAAGTGTGCATGTAACATCTCCTTGTAACATCTGAAAACCATTGTCGAATATATGTTGCCTCGGTTATTTACGCAATGGACGTCTGCGCCAGGCTCTGTTGGCGGCGATGGTGGTGTTGACCTCGCAGCATTTGTTGCTGAGCGAGGAGTCCCAGACGCAGATGATGTTCCTGTTGGGAGGGGTGCGTTCAGCTCCGCGGACACTGATTCGCTTAAAGGTGCATCGCCAAGTTCGAGTGTCGTTGTGGTGGAGGATAAGCCACAGTGCAGGGCCAAGAGAAGGCGTCTGACCACCCCCGAACCGCTTGCCAGGTCTGCTGATGTGCGGACTCTACACAAGCAACAACAAACACTAACTGAAGCAAAGCAGTCCACGCGCATGGTGGCGACCTTGGAGGAAGGGTCGTCGAGGACACGCCGCAAACAACGCCACTGCAAAGGGGATCCAGGCCACCAGGAATGGTGTAGAGAGGGGTTTACTGTAGACGAGGTGCAAGGGCCCGACAAGAGACCACGTTCCATTACTGCTGTTTGCCGGTTGTGTTATGGGAGGGGCATTACCAAGACATACAAAGTGTTGTCATACAACCCGGGAAAGAAGAACTCAAACAGTGCCAGTTGGACGGGGCCCTCAAACCATTTGAAAGAGAAACATAGTGTTTTCAGTATTGAGGCACTTCGAGACAAACTTAGTAATCCTATGGGCAACCAGCAGATGAAATTGGGTACATCGTTGGAAACCTACCTGGAGACATGGCACCCTAGGACCTTAGAATGGAACAGGGCGGTGACCCACATGGCTAGGTACGTTAGTTTCGCTAATGCACCATACCACCTGGCTGAGACGGCGCCCTTCGTTCGTTTATTGCAAGCCTTTATTCCCCGTTGGCCATCTATTAGTAAGCAAACAATTGTGAGGTCGGTTGCGAGACAGGCCAATGACATCAAGCGGGAAGTAAGGGAAGAGGTGTCCCAAATCCGAGACGAGTCCAGAGTTGCCATGACAGCGGACATTTGGACAAGCATGTGCACGGACCCGTATATAACAGTGATATTGCATTGGGTGGACGCCGATTGGAGCCTGAAGAAACGCATACTGGGTGAGTTTGGATGGCATATTCTGTGTCCTATGATATTTTCAATATTCGTGGTTGTCAATTGTTTACTGTTTGTATCCGTGCCATGATTAATGGCCACTCGTGTGTGCTTTGCCAACCGTGTCATATGCACTCGCTGCACTAGTATCGGCCTTCACCGGCCGGGGAATCGTGTCTCACTAGACATGAATCGTGGATGTTGTGTTGCCATGGCACGATAGCCATCAGTAATGGTTTGCCATCGGCCAATACTGTCTGACATGTCATGGATATCAATTCTTTACTGTTTGCATGCATGCCGTGATTAATTACCACTCTTGTGTGCTTTGCCAACCGTGTCATGTGCACTCGCTGCACTAGTACCGGCCTTCACTGGCTGGGAATCACGCCTTATTGAACATGAATCTTGGATGCTGTGTTGCCATGGCATGATAACCATCAGTACTGGCCTGTATCGGCCAGTATAGTATGACATATATCACGTGCAAAACGTAACCCCCGTGTTTTAAAGCACAGTACGTTGGTGGTGACAGGGACTACCAGCTTCCCTGGGAGCCACACTGCAGACGCGATAAGCCGTGCCTTGCTCAAGATCCGATTGAAGTATGGCCTGCACCCTGTAGTTCCGCGTGACCAAGTAATGACGGAGTCGGAGATGGAAGCGGACCCTGTGCGTGCGTTTCAGGACGAGTCGCCGTGCGATCGTGTGGCTCTCACCATGGACTGCGCCTCCAATATGAGTTCAGCAGCCGAGAAAAAGGAGATTTTTGATTGGAACCCGTGCATTTGCCATCTGTTAAATACCGCAGTCAAGGCCGCTTTCCAAAATGTGAAAGAGTTTTAGCAGCTCGTCGATCCGCTTCGCAAATTGGCAAGTCATTTTCACAAATCGCCCCTTGCTTGGAAGGTTTTCCGCCGCGTGCAAAGGAAGATGCTAAAGGAGGAAGTGGCCGGCGATGTATCACCAGATGATGAGGAGGAGGATTACTCAGGTGTAAGGGAAGAGGATGATGTTGCTGAGTTGGCCGATGATCTTGATGCAGATCTGACGGTTCCTGACAATGAAATGGAGCAGGCTTGTCCAAAGCGAATATTGCGTCTGGGGACTTGGTGCCCGATGAGGTGGAACAACATGTATTTTTGATTAAGAGGGCGGTTTTGTTGGAGAGAAGCATCCGCGAGTATACAGCAAATGCGAGAATTCCTAGGATCATTATACCAGCAGCTGGGTGGTGCATTTTCAAACAAGTGCTACCAGTCTTGGAGTCCATAAGGGAGTTGTCTGAGCGATGTGAGGGGGACGAGTATATTACCATATCGGATGTCCTCTATAATGTTTTGAAGTTGTTGTACGACCGGCTGTATGTCAGTGACACCGATGCACATGCAAAACCTGTGTTGCTTGAATTCACCTCTGAGTTCACAAGAAAACTGTGTGCGGATTGTGATAATATCAACCTAATATACAACTGGGCACTAGCGGCGGCTGTGGATGGAAGGAAGAATACATTGCACTGGATGAGGAGGATCTGGAACAACGCTAACGATTGGCCAAATTTGGTGGAAGAATATGACACCCTGGCAAAGTTCCAAGCGATGTTGAAGAAAGAGATGACGGCATTGGTGAGTTCAGTTCTGATTTGTGGCCTTTGCCTTTGTAAATGTGTGCATCCAACTGTGGATAGTTTTGGCCGGTACCAAGTGTCCTTTGTGCCTTTGCATGCACGACTGTGCCTGTTGTGTATTTCCGCCTTAAACGGCTATCTCCTGGGATCACTTGGTTGCATGGGGTGCCTGCTGTTATATCTTGCTTGTGTGACTAACAGCGTGCATATGACTTCTGCAGTTGAGGCACATGGTGAAGGCACCCGAAGTCCATTCCTCGGGCTCATCATCCAAAGAGGATGCAGCACAGGCTGTGCAGCAGAGTTGGCTAGACGCGGCATCACCCCCACCTAAGGGACCACTACGTTTCCAACAAGCAAGATGGAGAAGACGGGCCCCATGCTCCCCACTGCACATGGACCCAGTGGAGGCCGAAGTCGAAAGGTGGTTTGATTTGAAATGGACACCAGCATGTGAATATCCAAAAAAATGGAGTGCTGGGGACTGGTGGCGCGAGAATCACACTAGCTTCCCCTTGGTGGCCATGCTTGCACGTCGAATATTAGCAACACAGGTGAGTGGGTGAGTACAACTGGCTGTGCATATATACCAAAGTGCCCTTACGTGAAATATGGAGTTGAAAGGAAGGAAAGAACTGAATACCTTTGGTTGTGTTGCAGGTTTCCAACGCCAGCAGTGAATGCTCATTTTCCAAGTTTGGTTTTATTATGATGCCAACTAGCTGTGCATATATGCCACAGAGCCCTTATGAAGTTCACAGGCTGAGAAGTACTGAGTATTTTTGGTTGTGTTGCAGGCCTCCAGCGCCAGTAGTGAACGCTCATTTTCGAAGGCTGGTCTAATTGTGACGGCCAAGCGCATGGTGCTCAGGCCCGAGAACGTGGATCATTTGAGCTTGCTAGGGTGGCAGATGGCAGAGAGTGGATGGTCGCAGCAGAAGCTAGCGCATCGACGCAAGGGGGGGAAGGGAGGGAAGGGAGGGAAGGGAGGGAAGGGAGGGAAGGGAGGGAAGGGAGGGAAGGGAGGGAAGGGAGGGAAGGGAGGGAAGGGAGGGAAGGGGGGAAGTAGTGACTTTGGATTCCAAAGTTTGGATCACCACCGGTGACCACCCTCGTTGCCCCGGCATGGAAACTGTGGAGTACCGCCGCAGCGAGGGTGCGGTACCATAGAGATAGAAGATAAGATATCATGACTTGTAATATTCCGTTGTCCTGTGTTGAAGTGCACACCTTGAACACACTATGTTGGAGTGGTGGATGAACTTTGGGTATCATATAGTTAGAAAAAAATTTTATTTAAGAAATGCGTCCCAACAAGTACTGCGATTGGTGGATAGACTTTACAGTCGCTGCCCTGGCGTGGAAACTTCTGGAGTACCGCCGCAGCGAGGGTGTGATAGGCAGAGATGGAAGATAACAAATCACGACTCGTACTATTCGTTGCCTGTTTTCATGTATGTTGAACTGTTGAACTTCGACGTACTATGTTGGAATGGTGGATGAACCTGGGGTATTATATAGATAGAAGAGATTTTCTGTGAGAAATGTGTCCAATCGCTAACTGCAATTGGTGGATGGGCTTTACACTCGCTGCCCTGGCATGGAAATTGTGGAGTACCGCCACAGCAACCCATCGTAATTCGAGTTGCTGCAAAATGGAAACCCCTTGGCAACTTTGCCTCGACCTTGCCGTGGCTGGAAAGCAAGTACCTATGGGTAATAACGAACCAAAATTATTAATCAACGGATATTTTGTTGCGGACCGGACGCCGCACATGTCATCCATTAATTTAACGGCAAATAACGGTGAAGAAAAAGTGAGAGCCGGATTCTGCGGACGGCAGTACGGCAAATAGCGAACCGGATATTACCGGACGAATATCACACTCAGTTTTACGGACCGGACTTAACGGACCGGACGGCACCCGAGTGTGGCCACCTCTATTGGCTACTCCCTTGACGGACTTGACCAAACAGAATGGCAAGTGGGAGTGGACGGCAAAATGTCAAGAGACATTTGAGCACATAAAGGAGTGTTTAACCACAGCTCCATTGCTCAAGATGCTAGACCCTGAGAGACCCTTTGAGGTCATAGCAGATGCATCTCAAACTATAGTGGGAGCGGTTCTGATGCAGGATAATCATCCAATCTGCTATGCAAGTAGAAAGTTCCTCCCAGCAGAGTTGAACTATAGCGTAACAGACCAAGCAGCTTTAGCTTTGGTCCACGTTGTCTATTTATGGAGATGTTACCTTGAAGGGACACGCTTCAAACTGGTAACGGACCATTGTCCGTTGACTTATCTTAAATCACAACCACAACTAAGCCGAAGACAGGCCAGGTGATCAGAGATCTTACAACAGTTTGACTTTGACTGGGAATATCACCCAGGGCGAAAGAATGTGGCTGACCCACTCTCTCGCATTCCTCCATCACCTGACGAACAGGAGGCCAGGAGGAAAAGTCAACCGGTTGTCTATGGCTTAAGAGTAATACGCAAGCGGGGAAAAAAGAAACAGACAAAAGAAATGGTAGAGGCAGACCAATTAGCCTCCAGGATCCGTCAGGCCTATGGCCAGGATCCCCAACTTAAGTCTATTAAACAGCAGCACGAAATGCATTGTACAGACGGTCTATGGCTGCGAGGCAAGCAAGTATATATACCAAACAGTCTGCGGACTGAGATCTGCCAGTTGGCTCACGACCATCCAAGTGCAGGACACTTTGGTCAAGCCAAAACCCTGGACTTGGTCTAGCAGTATTACTGGTGGCCAGGAATGAGACGAGAAGTACAACTATATGTTGATACTTGCCTGGTTTGTCAACAGGCTAAGTATTCTTGTCAAAAGACCCCAGGCTTGTTACAGCCTCTGGGCATTCCTAAGGAGCCATGGACTGAACTATCCATGGACTTCATTACTCAATTGCCAAAAACTAAGGGAGGTCATGATGCTATCGTCGTGTTCATCGATAGACTGACCAAAATGGTCCGCCTCGCAGCCACGACCACTGAGCTCTCCACGGAAGGAGCAGCCAATCTGTTGGTGCAAAATATGATAAGGCACCATGGTCTCACCTCTTAGATAGTGTCCGACAGAGACGTTCAGTTCACTTCCAGGTTTTACCGGTACCTGGCCGAGAGGTGGAAAATACAGCTCAACATGAGCACTGCGTACCATCCATAGACGGATGGCTAGACCGAAGTCATGAATCGGATTCTGGAGGATTACTTACGCAGCTATATGCGTTCTGACTATAACGTGTGGGATGACCTATTAGCCATGGCCGAGTTTGCAATGAACAACTCGAAAAATAGTTCTACTCAAGAGACCCCATTCTATTTGAACTACGGTCGACACCCAAAGAGTCCCTTAGCTCTTGGGGTGCAAATTTGGAAGCCTTTGAAAGGCTATGACAATCCGAATGCCCGCGGCTTGGCAGTGGCCATTGATAGGGCACAACAGCGTTATTTGAGGTACATTGGTACACCCCTCGTGGAGGGATTACCAGCAGTGACACGATTTGATCACCGTGTCCAATCAGCGCTGAAAGAGGCCAGGGCGTGCTTAGAGAAAGCACCAGATAGGCAGTCAAAGCATGCTGACCGCCATAGGAGGGATGTGTTGTTTAATAAAGGAGATGTCATCCTCCTTTTGACACAGCATATCGCCCTCAAACACCCTGGAACTCGGAAATTATTACCGAGGTGGATTGGGCCCTTCACCATCCTCAACCGGATAGGTTCTGTCACATATCGACTAGAACTACTAGAAAGCATGCATAAGATACATCTAGTATTTCATGTATCGAAGATTAAGCCTTATAAAGCAAGTGGCAAAGTGCAGCCACCACCAGTTCCTATCGAAATCGAAGGAGAACTAGAATATAAAGTTGAACGCATCCTGGATAAGAGGATTAAAAAGTGTGGCCGACGACAGGACTCTGTAGAGTACCTTGTCAAATGGCTGGGTTACGGTCATGAACATAACAGCTGGGAATCAACAAAAGCAGTTGCCAATGCACAAGAACTGGTTCAAGCATTTGAAAATGGAAGAACTCCTGTTGTGCATATGCAAACTGACCGCAGTACGAAAAGT
Source organism: Ostreobium quekettii (assembly GCA_905146915.1). Classification (NCBI taxonomy): domain Eukaryota; kingdom Viridiplantae; phylum Chlorophyta; class Ulvophyceae; order Bryopsidales; family Ostreobiaceae; genus Ostreobium; species Ostreobium quekettii. The sequence continues at coordinate 9,934 of CAJHUC010000940.1, read as the reverse complement.
ACATGATGAAATGAACTTAAATGCAAATGTGCATGTGACAGGTCCTGTTAAAATGGGCCCAAAAGCACACCGGTTATACCGGACCCCACTCACACACGCTGTTTGGACATATGAATGCTATGTCCCTTGCAATTTTGAGCGGGGAGAGGGTGGATCATGATGGCCCTCTTGTCAAACCCCCGAGAGCCCCAACTCATGTGCGTCCGAGGGCACGGTGACAACAGCAGCACCCTCGAGGAGGCCGGGGTTGGATGGCCGGTGGAGGCCGGGGCCAAGTAGGATGACCTGCATGATTTGATTTTTCAGCAGTGGACACAGGCCGAAAGGCCAGAGACTAAATATTCCAGCCTATGGGCTGAAGGAAGAGTTTTAATAAGGGTTGTAGGAAGGCCGACAGGTCATGTAACAACCACTCTTTCTCTTCATCACAGTTGCATTGCAACCACGCTAACTGGGCATGTGGCAAATTGCACAACCAGTTGTGGCGTATACAATTATGTTTCTACTCCCATATTCACTTAATGGGACAAAGACGCCCCTCTCCCTGAGGGGGACGAATGTTACGCGCAGCGGCCTGATGTAGGGGATAGAGGTGGCCACCCGGATCCGTTAATAGCGGACAGAGGTTAATTTCCGTTAATTTTCCGTTAATTAACGGTAAATAACGAAAAAAGACAAAAATTAACCAAAAATTAGCGGATTTTTGGATTTTTTGGGGATTTTTGGGTTTTAGTCATACTTATAGTTTATGAAATTCGCTATTAGAGAGTATGTTTGTATTTTATTTCAACCTATGCATACTAGATTTTTAACTAGCCGCAGTTGTTGTGATTTTTTGGGGTTTTTTTCGATTTTTTTGGATTTTTTTCGTTTTTTCTGAATTTTTCTCCCTTTTTCTTTAACGAAATTTAACGGACAGCTGATAAAAATTAACGAACCGGATTTAACGGACCGGATGGCACCTTTGAGTGGCCACCTCTAGTAGGGGACGCCTTACTAATGGCCCTTGGTGTGGGGGACGCCCTGCCCAAGATACCTAATCCTCAACCCACTGTAACCGTTCTAGGTATTAGGATACGGGAGTAGGAGGGGTGGTCCCGCCTAGATCCCCGTAAGGACCTAGGTGCCCGGCGAGGCGGGTCCGTGGCTCAAAGAGGGCAGGAGCCCCACACCCACAACATTTTCGTATCACATCCCTATTGTGACCGGGGTGCTATAGTGGTTTTGAAATACATAATGATTTTCTGCAACCACCTGGTCAAAGGTTGCTTATCTTCATTCCACTTTGGGGGTTTCATGCCTTGACTATTCATCTTTGGCATACTCACCTAACGTTCCCTTTCGGGATATAAATACATAGGGGCGAAGGGCACTCCCTGCGCTGCCGTTAGATACCCCTGGCCCACGTATCTGGGCCCCATGAGGTCATAGTCGGCTGGCAGCGGTGGTGGCCCTTCCACAGCCATGTGCAGCCCTTCTGCTACTGAGGCAAACTGTTCCTGATGCTGGGGCTCAGAAGCCTGCAAATAGCTCAGCAGGTACCCAAACACTCTCTTGAACTCTCCCGACTCGGATGGATGGGAGGATTCTCCATATGTTTGTGATGGGACCACCTGCTGCCTTGGGGCTGCTGCCGCCTGTTGTACCCTTTCGGGCTGTTGTACCCTTTTGGGTTGATGTACCCTCTTGGGCTACTGATACTGATGTGCCACCGGTGGCTGTGGGTAGTATGGCGCCTGGTAGGCCGCCGGATCTTGACAGAAGGGAGACATCTCCTGCAGCCTTTGCATTTTCTGTTGCGTAGTCTACAGCGGAGGCTGCGTTCCCCTTGGCCCACTCTAGCGAATTGTAAAGGATACTGCCGGCTATCTTGGTGCCATTACTGGCTGAGCCACCGGACGAACCGGCGTTGAAGGGCCAGTCGGCACTGAGGGACTAGCTGATACCCACACAGTCCCCTCCTCCGGGACTCTTCGGCCCGTCCGTTGGATAGCCTACCACTCTGTGGCCGCGTCTTGGCCCTCAGGCACATGCATGCCCAGCGTTGTTTGCCGGGCATCGAACAAACCACGCAGCTTGGCTGGGATGCACTGCAAGGCGTCCAGTGGGACTTCTGCACAATACGGGGCTCGACCCCCGCTTGGATGGTAGTACCCTTTGTAGTACACACCACTGAAGGGGTCATGAAACGCCCCGAGCGTGTCCCAAAACCCATGGGCGTCCTGTATCACAGGTGCATGTACCATGGGAGTGGGTCCCCTGGACGTTTCGCGCGGCCCTCTGGCTAGTCCATATCCCGCTTCATACTGCTGTGCTCTACGCTGCTGGTACCTTGGACCAGGCTTCCCTGGCCGGTACACAATTCCCCGGGGTTCCTGTCCAGAACTGCTCTCCCCGAGGGGAGGCCCTTTGGGCTGTTGGCCTATACGCCGGGATTCCTGAAACTGCAGGAACTCGGCATAGTCCTCTTTGCCCATCACAGCCAGCAGTCGGGCAGTCTTATCAGCTTCTGCCCTTGCCTTTTCCAAGGCTGATTCTTGCCTTTGCACAACAGCATATACTTCCCTCCTCTCTAGAGGGATAGGTTTGGCCGGAGTGCCTGCTGATCCGAGATACACAACTTTGTCATTACCAACAGAATCTCCAATTTCTGCATGTGTACGCAAGTGTGTACTCTCAACAGGATTCACGGGAGACACTGCATCAGCAATATTACCTAGAACTGTTCTCTAAGTTCCTTGGGGTTCCTCCCCTGCCTTTACAGGCTGCTTCTTTGCCTTTTCATATTGTTTCTTCTCCTTCGACGGTTTCGCCTCCTTCACTGGGGGCTTCGCCTTCTTGGGTACTCTCGCCCCCTCAATCGGCGGCGATGCCTTTTCAGGCTGTTTTCTGCTGAATCGAGCGGGGTGGGTGACACCACTGTCGCTTTAACTCGATTCGTCAGCCCATCTGGCCGCTTGTCGTGGTTGACTCCTTTCAAGCTCAGCGAAGGCTTGAGCTTGGCTGGCCGGATCTAGCTCGTTGGCCACTGGCTTAGCCTTGAGGCGTTGCGCCTTTTGGCTACCTCCTGCGGAGAAAAACTGCGTGATCTCAGCCTTGCACTGGCATTTATGAGCTCGCTAATGCTCATATTTTTTGGGATTCAATTTCCAATCCCACTCATGCCATAAAGCCCTCAGCTCTCTGTGCTGGCTGGCTTTCCGAGCCTTTTGCTCGTCCAACTTCTTTGCACGGGCAAACTAATCCCGGTTACAAGTATATCGTCTCTCTTTTTCCTGTCTATGCACTTGCGCCCGCGTCGACATATCTCCCGGCAATGGGGAAGCGCATGATGAAAATGATAATTCGGAGATCTCCTCCCACCGTTCGTGGGGATCATTGGGATCCGGTCTTTTTGGACTTCCCTCGCTCAAATCCCAAGGCTCGGGGATATGTCTGAGCGCAAAGGCCATTTTTTCAGGCCAGTTCGGGTCCTCTTTGGCAATCTGATCTGCCATTCTAGGACCATACCACCTCTGGATCGTCAACAGTCTTGCGGTGGTTAATCTTTCACCAAGCCTTTTAGCAGCCATTTGCCAGCCTTCATCCAGATCGTCGATTCGATCACTGTGGAATTTGGTCCACTTAGCTCGGCATGGTGGCTGCCGGCTATACGGTTCTCCAGTGTCCGGAATAAATTCCAACACCCCGGAACTCTCTCCTGGTCCCCACTCCGGTAATGCGGGTCTTCGGGGACTCTATTCTTGACCTTTTGGCCTGTCCGGACTTGGTACGCATACAGCATGAGCGCTTTCGGCGAGCAACTCATCGCTACTCTTTTCCGGTTCACTAGGTGTCCTCACGTGCACCTGTGACCTGACCCGCTGCTCAGTGGTACTGGCCGTTCGGCCTGCGATCTCTCTCACTTGCTCAGTGGTCCGGGCCTTTCGGCCTATTTTCAAGGCTGTCCAAGTTCTCGGCACCGTCTCACCTAGCGATGGGCTCTTCCATTTAGCCTGGGGCTTGCCGACGGTCTGCCAATCGCCCTCCGCTTCTGGAATCATCGGCATTTGATACCCCGTCGGACTGGGGACCCTTTCGGGCTGTTTCGCCTGCATCAAGATTTTCTCCTCTGCCTCGCGTGCCCGCATCTTCTACTTCAGCAGGCGGTCGCTCAATGTGGCCACTTGCTGCTCAGCGGATGCCTTGGCTTCGTCAGTCTGGCGGCTTTGTTTCTTGGCCTTCCTCAATGCGACCTCGTGCCGCCTGGCCTCCTTTTGTGCCACAGCCGCCGCAATTTCCAGCGAGGCGATCTTGTCGGCGGCTTCTCTGTCCCACGTCTCTTGGGCCCGCATGGCCGCCGCCACCGCCATCTTCTCCAAGAGCTCCATTATTCCGGGCACCTGCCACAAGGCGGCCATCGTGCCTGGCTCCACCGCTTCCTCTCCGGGAGCTTCCTCTGCCTCGGCCATCGGTTGGTCGTGCTCCTCCAGCTCAACTCGACCCGACGATGTGCCGGCAGTGTCCTTTTGGACTTCCTCCATCTCTTGGCCCTGTCAGGCTGTGACATCCTCACTGGCCAAACTTGCTGGTGTCCCCTGTTGGGGTGTTTCTTCACCCGAGGATTTGGGTGTGCCCTGTCGGGCTGTGGGGTCCATTTCCTCAGCCTCCATGGAGGAGGCCGGGGAAGAAGCCCGGTTCCTCGTGCTCACTCTTGCGCCCAGGCGAAGACGTGGTCGCCACCCACAGGTGGCTCCAAAACCAAATGATACAAAAAGGTTTTTGGTGTGGGGCTCTTGCCCTCTTTGAGCCACGAACCCACCTCGCTGGGCACCTGGGTCCTTACAGGGATCTAGATGGGACCACCCCTCCTACTCCCATATCCTAATAACTATAATGGTTACCATGGGATGAGGAATAATTATCGTATCTTGGACAAGGCGTCCTCCACACCAAGGGCCAGCAGTAAGGCGTCCCCTACTGCAAACCGGTGTGCGTAACAGGGACCGGTGGGTCGGCAAGACGAATGGACCGGGAATGGGAATTCGAATCACAAACTGGGTGGGCATGCCAAAATCTGGGTGACTCACCCAATTCTGGCATGATCCTTGGACTGCCTTGGACACGGGATAGATAAACGGGAACACCGGGACACTCCTATAACAAAGTAATAACAAAGTTACCGCCAAGCTCGTTTCCGACCAAAACCCGACTCAAACGGGTAAGCGGGTCAAGTCCCATCCAGCCAAAAAGGGCCACCGCGCCTTACACCTTGCCATGCACAAGTTATTTCAGACCGCGTAAGCCCCCAATATTCATGGGAAAGCAAGGACAAGACTTTGTGTCTTAGCTCAGAATAGTGAAAATTACTTGCATGCCATTCCTTGTTTTGAGCAGCACGCAATAGTCTTTGTCATCTTATTACTAGTGGGTCCTAGAGATTGGTGGGATGCAGAGTGTATTTTATATAGAGAGAAGAGACCAAAGTTACTTGAGGAGCTAAAGGGGTTGCTGAGAGTGCGCTTTGAGTCCCCTATTCGAGAGAGTCACGCTAGGACCAAATTTCTCAAGTTATCACAGAAGAAGGGGGAAGATGCGTGTATATATATGGCACAAACTAGATCCATATTGCACCGGGTACCAGGAGTAGACGAGTAGACAATTGTGCACATATGGATCTCTGGTTTGAGGAAGCCTCTCCATCTTGATGCTGCTAAGACTACCCCAAAGACTCTAGCTGAAGTGGAATTACTGGTCGCACACATGGAAGATGCGTTCAGTGGCAAGGCTGAGAGTAACCAACAGAGTGAAATGAACAAATAAGGCAAATGTACAAGAAATACCAGCAAAATATTGAGAACACCAACTAAAGCTCAAAATAGAAAAAGTATTCCTGGGGATCTCATAACGGGCATGGGCAAGTTGGACAACCATGTCTCTCTCTATCGATTGGTTCACATTTGCACCCAGGGCACCAGTCTAGAGAGTCTAGCTAGAGTGGATATGGGAGGATTCAGAGGAAGCCCAGGGTGGCTATAATGACCACCAGCAAAGCATTACAGGATATAGCTGATCAGAGGATTGGGAGGCAGAAGAATAGTCCGCCGTATTGGATGGACACTTCCCAGTAGCTGTGGTAGGGAGATTAACTAGCCCTCGCTCTGGCCAGTCAGGAAAGTGTCTAGGATATTTAGTTTAAGCTTGCCAAAGAGCTTGGACAATTTTGGCTATGTTTCCTAGCAAGTGGTGACAAAGGCGCCAAAAGAGGTTGAGGATGTAGAGGTGCAGGGTGGAAAGATGGCAGCACCACTAAATATACCAGGCTGAGGACAAGAAAGCTTTCAGAATACAAAATGGGGCATCTAAAAAGCTGACAAAATCCCTATCAGAATTTGTGGGGGTCACCAAATGCTGGACCCAAAGGAAGGAAGCTCAATGCTGTAAGCCAGCTAGGCTTGGGGTCTGCAGGCAAGGACCACTTGCTTCTGATATTAGAATAGTAATAACCAACACACGTGTGTTTGCATTGGTGGGTTTGGGTGCCGCTGGATCTTTTATGAGTGAGCATTTGCAAGCCCGGCCACCAATTGAGTTCATAGATGCATAGTCCTCATTGGAGTTAGCCAATGGAGACACCATAATGTCTATTGGCATTGCACCTAATGCGCTGATATGCATCGGGCGCATGGCCATTAGGGTGTATTTGACTGCAGTGCCTACGATAGAAGGCATACAAGTCATCCTCGGTTGGGATTGGTTGGACATTATCAACCCCCTGATCGATTGGAAAACGAATTCCTTGGTGCTCAAACACGGTGATGGATTGGAGGTTATCCAAGGAATCAAGACACCTGACATTGCTTCATGCAATATTGTTGACTGTGGTTTGCCTAGTCTTCAACACACTTTCCACTCTCTCAAAAAATCTGCCTCCAAACCTGCAATCACCAAGGGTGGTTCATATGCTCAATTGTGTTCCCCAGCATTTTGGGGACCAACTTGTTTGGTACGCGAGTGGGCACACATAGTGGATCATCCTCATTCGACCAGTCATAACTCACCAAGGGCGGTTGAGTCTCCCCAAAGGAGAGTAATAGCAATTTTTTTGCAAAATTCCTCAAATGATACAACAAATAATAATCCAGAGAAATCCAAAGGCGTGCACACAAAAAAGGTCAAGGTGGCTGGTCGTGTAGTCAGCCAACCTATTCGCCCTAAAATTGATTTTATGTCAATGCGCTAGGCAGCAAAAAGGGCGAATAAAAGCGACCTTCTGATGTTCTTGTGTATATTGCGGCTTACTAAACTACGAAAGGAAAAAGTGGAAAATGCAAGGCCAAAGCGAGTGCAACAAAAGGCCAAATTGAGGGAGAGTGTAGTGTGGTTACTTGGGATTAGGTGGTTGTTGACATTTTCTGGAGTGGGAGTTATGTAATTGGCAAAATCGACACAAAGTCAAAACCAACATCACAAAATCAAAATCGAGTGTTATTTAAAGCTTCTTGGTTCCAACGCGCTTTTAAACTGCCAATTCTATTAAGAAACGGCGAAGTTATGGCCTCTTGAAGTTATAGTGCTTAAGGGTCAGGGGGTCGGGTGTTTGATGCTTAAAATTAGAGGACAATTGTTCGATCTTGGATAAACGGTGGATGGTGGCGATGTGCCCAGACATGCACTAAGTTGTCTTGTCTTGATGTGACTATGATGGACTCGCGATCGGGCATTGCCCATGCAATATATGTGCGCGCATGTAGTGAATCGATGTAGCTATCTTTGGCCTCCCGTGAGCCAACGAACCACCGCCGCGCTGCACCACCACCTCTTGCCAACAGCAAGCCCCGGGGATCAATCCCCGTCAAGCATTGGGCCCACTGCGCAACTACCAAATCGATTGCCCAGATACGCCCACCGTCCAAGGTGGAGAGGGCCCGTCAGCCTCCAATGGCTGAGCTGCAGGGCAGGGCGACCCCAACGCCTCTGGAAACTAGTGGCTGGCGACAGGGCCGCAACAGAGAGAAGCGTTGGGTGATAAAAAAAACCAGGTCTGTCAAAACCAAAATACTAATCATGAAAATGATTAGTAAGAAGGCGCAAGAGGCAGATTCAATTGTTTGGGAAGAACTGCAAGGAATACTAGAGGAATACAAAGATGTATTCCTAGACAAGCTCCTCTATGAGCCAACTCCAAAAAGAATAGTGGACCATGAGATTGAGATGACGCCAAGAGAACCACCACCTCATAACAGCCCATACAAACTGAGTGTGGTAGTGATACGGTTGCTTTTGTAGATGGATTAGATGCATTTGATTATCCTAAATGAGTTTGAGTTGGGTAAACTAGCCTATGGTGGTTACAAAGGACATGGGACGATTAAATGAACAATTAAAAACAATATTGTATCATGTACAAATGTAGTAACTGCTCGGGGATTCTGACTCCCCGTTTCATCCGACCCATGCGCCCATGGGAGCAACGAAGCTCCTGCATCATTGGTTTTGGAGCGAAGGGTCGTTTGAGCGGCAAGGGCGAATGAGCCGACAGCCGGGATGGCGAGTGGGGATCCTCGCAGGAGTCTGGGAATCCAAGGAACCAGTAGGCCGGGCAATTGGTGCCCTATCAAGGCGGGCCGACCCCCATGGAGGTGAATGGAAACAGCGAGGGAGTGGCGGCCACACAGCATGGAGAAAGTGAGGATTGGCCAGAGCAACTACTACTATGGCACGTGGGGGTTGTTGCCGCCGTAGCTGCACATCGAGCGACCCTATTTGCAGTCGCAGAATGGAGTAAAAGAGCGGGCGAGGAGCAGAATGCCACTCTCCATGGCATGGGGGAAGCGCTCGGCCGGTAGCTCGAGGCTGCCGCGAATCAGTCGAGCGTGCAGCAGCTGCAGCAAGACGGTCTTGCTGCATTCCTTCCTGCAAAGCACGCAACTCGCGGTCACCGCGAGCTGCGTGCCTTGCAGGAAGGAATGCATGGCAGAATGGCTGTGCAAGAAGGGGCCATTTTGGTGATCGGCGCCGGGCTGGAAGTTGTGAGGCAAAGAATTGAAATGCAAGCGAATGAGCTTGGGAGATTTCCAGCTGTTGTTCGAGGAGATTGGCTTCGAGTGGAGGAGTGGATCGGCATGGAGATGGACCATAGAATGGAGCAGATGGGGAAGAGGCTTGCGGAAATGGAGGCGCATTTTTCGGAGGCCAACCAAAAGTTGGCGGATGAGGTGCAGCTGGTGGGCGCAATCGATGGGGGGCGGTTTGCAAGGACTCAGGAGGACATTTCAGAAGTACACAAACGGCTGGTGGCATTGGAATCGGGGAAAGGAGGCCAAGATGCACGGTTGGAGGCGCTGGCCAATGCTATAGGAAAGGCCTCCGAGGAAGCCTTGATTGCCAACGAAAGCTTGCGCCAAGCGGCAAAAGTCTTGGGTGACCTTGGCGCCACCATTCAAGCGCAGCAAAATGTGCAAGAATCGGTTTCTGAACGAGTGGAAAGCATGGCTGCGGACCATGCCTGGGAAACGGCCTCCATGGCCGGCGAGCTTGGTGGCATCAAGCGCACCATTGAGGCGCTGGACCGTAGAGTGTCTAAGGCAACGTCCAGCCTCATCGTTCGGACAGTTGTGCCACCCTCGACCGTTCGGAGTCGGTCGTCGTTGCCGGTGGCCTCGTGCACGGGGGATGCAGGTGCTGCAAAGGGAGATGCCACCCCCGTGGGGCCTGTTCGTGAAAAAGTTATGCTTTACGAGGGGCTGCGCACCCCTGGCATAACGGGGAGCTACAAGACGGCACAAGGTGTGAGTTTTGGAGTTCCTTCACTACCCGTTGGTGCTGTGTCATGGAGTGAGAATCCTGTGAACTGGAAGGTGAACCAGAATGTGGACTGGGAAGCATTTCAGAATAAGCAAATTCCCAGCAGTGTGTACTTAGGGACAATAGTGCAAATTATCCAAAGTACTAC
>CAJHUC010000939.1:0-64994 GCA_905146915.1 Ostreobium quekettii | reverse complement strand
GGCCGGATGCAATCCGCCGGTGATGCTCAGGCATAGCGCGCTATCCTGCTTTCTGGCCAGGGCAACGCCCTCAGTACCGCCGACCTGGCGGGAAAATGCGGGCCGCGCGGGGTGTTTGGGGGGCGGGGGCTCGGATGATCTGCTGGCCGAAAACCTGTCTGGCCGGATGCAATCCGCCGGTGATGCTCAGGCATAGCGCGCGCTATCCTGCTTCCTGGCCAGGGCAACGCCCTCAGTACCGCCGACCTGGCGGGAAAATCCGGGTCGTGGGGGGTCTCGGATTATGTGTGGACTTTGGAAGCCCGGTGGCACATGGCCGGGTGGGAAGATCATGGTCGGGGTTTGACTTCATTCCGGGATTTTACCTGCGACCCTCACCAACTGTGTTGCATTGTAGGTGCGACCAGTGCTGAAACGGAAAGCAGGCAGGGACGCCTTCGACATGAGGGACGTGTAGGTGCGGTGGACGGGTACCTCTGTGCAGCAAGCCTGAGTGTCGCCTATTGTGGCTGGGTGCTATAGGGAACATCGCGGGAAGTCGGGTACAATCGCAATGTTGATTCTAAGGCTGGTAATCCAAGGCTTGTATGCCTCTGGTTGGAAACCATGCATCCATTCGGGCACCTACTGTCCTGCGTATATGTTGGAAATGTACTTAACGTTGTGTGTGGTGCTGCAGCCTCACCAAGCTGCGTCAATGCAGATCCACAAACCATCGGGAGGGGAATGGCGAGCGCAGAGGAGCAGCAAGACGAACCCTCACTTGGTGAGTGGATTACCACTACACTTGCTGAACTGTATTTTGCTGTCGTCTTTGGCGGCTGTGGCTGTGTGTGTTTGTGGGTGGGTAGGGTGCTGCACCATTCTGGCATAGCCACCTCGTTGGTGGCAGTACCCGCCGTCACCTGGCTGGGGAAACCTTGGCAGTTGGTTCCTTCCATGTGGCCATGCACTGCACAGGGTGCACCACTTGTCGCTGCAATACCCATCGTCTTTGCTTACATGCCACCAACATTATCTGGCAGTACCCGCCGTCACCTGGCTGGGGAAGTCTTACCACTTTGTTACTTTTATTTGGCTGCACACTGTACAGGGTATGCTGTATGTCCCTGCAGAACCCATCGCCTGTTTGTCCTTATGTGGCGTCACCATTTTGTGGCAGTACCCGCCGTCACCTGGCTGGGGAAACCTTGGCAGTTGGTTCCTTCCATGTGGCCATGCACTGCACAGGGTGCACCACTTGTCGCTGCAATACCCATCGTCTTTGCTTACATGCCACCAACATTATCTGGCAGTACCCACCGTCACCTGGCTGGGGAAGTCTTACCACTTTGTTACTTTTATTTGGTTGCACACTGTACAGGGTATGTTGTATGTCCCTGCAGAACCCATCGCCTGTTTCTCCTTATGTGGCATCACCATTTTGTGGCAGTACCCGCCGTCACCTGGCTGGGGAAACCTTGGCAGTTGGTTCCTTCCATGTGGCCATGCACTGCACAGGGTGCACCACTTGTCGCTGCAATACCCATCGTCTTTGCTTACATGCCACCACCATTATCTGGCAGTACCCGCCGTCACCTGGCTGGGGAAGTCTTACCACTTTGTTACCTTTAGGGGGCCGTGCATTGTACAGGGCGTGCTGCATTTCTCTACAATAGCTGTTGTCTTTGCTTTCGTGCTACCACCAGTATGTGGCAGTACCTGCCGTCACCTGGCTGGGGAATCAGTGTATTATGTGCCTGCGTTAGGTCGGAAGCGGCCCCTCAACAGGGGCCAACGTTATAAGGATGGCCGAAAGCGGCGGCACAGACACAACAGGAAGGGGGGAAGGAGACGTGCAGGGGTGAAAGTCAGGCGGCGGATAGAAGCTGCGCGCGATAGGGAAGCTCAGCGCGATAGGGAAGCTCTAGCAGATAGATTAGAGGAAATTTAAGCTTGCTAGGGTGGCAGATGGCAGAGAGTGGATGGTCGCAGCAGAAGCTAGCGCATCGACGCACGAAGGGGGGGGAAGGGAGGGAAGGGAGGGAAGGGAGGGAAGTAGTGACTTTGGATTCCAAAGTTTGGATCACCACCGGTGACCACCCTCGTTGCCCCGGCGTGGAAACTGTGGAGTACCGCAGCAGCAAGGGTGCGGTTACCATAGAGATAGAAGATAAGATATCATGACTTGTAATATTCCGTTGTCCTGTGTTGATGTGCACACCTTGAACACACTATGCTGAGTGGTGGATGAACCTTGGGCATCATATAGATAGAAGAAAATTTTATTCAAGAAATGCGTCCCAACAAGTACTGCGATTGTTGGATAGACTTTACAGTCGCTGCCCTGGCGTGGAAACTTCTAGAGTACCGCCGCAGTGAGGGTGCAATAGGTAGAGATGGACGATAACAAATAACGACTCGTATTATTCATTGCCCGTTTTCATGTGTTGAGCTGTTGAACTTCGACGTACTATGTTGGATGGGCTTTACACTCGCTGCCCTGGCGTGGAAACTGTGGAGTACCGCCGTAGCAACCCATCGTTATATGTGATACGTATCACCCATTCCCAAGTATGTTGAGTGGCTCAACTGTGTTCAGAGGTGAACCCTCTTTGCCGCCTGCCTCAAGCGATGTGGGTGTTTGTGTGTCCGCGTTTGGTATTGCAACTATGCCGAACCCTGGCTGCAATGGCCGGGAAGACTTGCAATGGGAGTGTGGTGCGCACTGCGTACTATGCAGCAGTACCAGCCGCAGCAAGTGGTGCAGGTTGGCATGCCATACACTGGAACTTTACACACCGCTTGTGTGTTGTTCAGTTCTCCAAAACACTCCATGTATTACAAACCGCAGAATACATGACCTGGAAAACGCCCACACATGTTTATGAAGCGTGCAACCAACACAATTCGAGCTGCTGCAAAATGGAAACCCCTGGCAACTTCGCCTTGACCTTGCTGTGGCTGGAAAGCAAGTACCTACGGGACAGAACGGACCAAAATTATGAATCCACGGATGTTTTGTCGCGGACCGGACGCCGCGCACGCCCTCCATTAATTTAACGGCAAATAACGGTGAAGAAAAAGTGAGAGCCGGATTCTGCGGACGGCAGTACGGTAAACAGCGGACCGGATGTTACCGGACGAATATCACACTCACTTTTACGAACCGGACGCAACGGAGCGGACGGTACCCGAGTGTGGCCACCTCTAGTACGCATTGGACACTGATTCTCTTTAAATTTTCTCACCTGAAGTTCCCTTGAACTCTAACGCTATCACACTACCGCTGCTGACCTGGAAGATACCGAATCCGAGCCACTCGAGGCACTACAGCTATGGCAGCGCAGCCGTCGAAGATCTGGCAGGACAGGCTCAAATTTCGAGCGTATCTCATCACTAGAGGTGGCCACTCAAGGGTGCCATCCGGTCCGTTAAATCCGGTTCGTTAATTTTTATCACCTGTCCGTTAAATTTCGTTAAAAAAAAGGGTGAAAATTTCAGAAAAAACGAAAAAAATCCAAAAAAATCAAAAAAAAAACCCAAAAAATCACAACAACTGCGGCTAGTTGAAAATCTAGTATGCATAGGTTGAAAGGAAATACAAACATACTCTCTAATAGCGAATTCCATAAACTATAAGTATGAAAAAAATCTAAAAATCCCCCCAAAATTCAAAAATCCGCTAATTTTTGGTTAATTTTTGTCTTTTTTGGTTATTTTCCGTTAACTAACGGAGAATTAACGGAAATTAACCTCTGTCCGCTATTAACGGATCCGGGTGGCCACCTCTACTCATCACAAACTAACCTATTTCAAGGCTATGGCTGACAACAGTCTCCCCTATTTCTAAAATACTTTAACAACTGTTTCTTTCTAGCAACACTTAGCTTTCAATCCTAAAAACCCTCAAAAGTCCGTCGGAAACAAAGGTTGTTTCTTAGGGTCTATTTATTTTGTTCTTTCTAGGACCCTAGTTTTCCCAAAAGTTATCAGAAAAACATAAATTTTGTACCATTCAATTGCAAATGGAATTTGCAATTGATCTGTGCCATCAAAATCTCATAATAATGTCTTTTAACCCATAATGAATCTCCATGCCTGACTGCAATCAGAACCCCACGTGCCAGTTTGCGTACAGTCGCATAGCATACAGGGCGACGTGACAGCGCCCGATTTCTGCCCGATACGCGCACGTATCGCAAATCCCCTGGGGCGCCTCGCTGAGTCAGCGCTCAGCGGTACAGGCGCCCCCCACCACCTCACTCTCCACACCCGCACCCCCTTGCACCCCCTCCGGCCCACCATCGGGTCGGTGCGTTTCCTCAAGGCAGCCTCCGCGAGCAAACCCCCCCGGCAGGGTTGGGCGCAAGGCCCCCCTCCGTAGAATGGCCGGCTCGGCTTTTCTGGCAAGATCCCCCCCGTTCCGGAAACGCCTCCGGACCGCCCTCGCCATCGATTCCCGCATCCGTCTTTGGGGGGTGCTCTCTCTCGAGCACCCCTCCATAAGTGTGCTACCTGGGCAAAAAGGGAACTCTGCCCCTTGCCTCCGAATCCCCCCAGCCACCTCCGAGCAATCCCCTTGGGATTGTCTTTGCCGCCGTGCGGCTGCGACCCCCTCCGCGGAGTCCCATGGATTCCCATGGGCTGAACTGCCTGATCAACGGGCATTGCTCCGATCTTTCGATGCAGGGCCCATCGGCAGGTGCCCCTGATCCATTCGGGTCGGTCGCTTGGCACGCGCGCGGCGTCTCGGCTAGTCGCTGGGCATGCGGGTGGCTGGCGTCGGGTGCGGGCCTCACAGGCCATAGTGCTTCCTGGGTGCTTCCCGCGCAGTGGGTGAATAGCTGGGCGGGTTTATGTGGCAATTGTCCACCTGTCGGCGTACATCCGGGCCCTGACGGCCCCTGTGGGTTGCCTGTGGCCTCATGGTAGGCTGCTTGAGGAGTACCCCTCCGGTCTGTTTGCAAACTGTTGACCGAGGCCAAACTGGCCTAGAATCCTGGGCCTCATGGGGCACCAGCTTGGTAGTATTTGCGTAACATTTCTTGTGGCATGGCAGCCATCTATTCATATAGATTGGCTCCATTTATTGGTGCCCCGAACACCAACAAAATTGTGAAGAACGGATTAATGCTGATGCTGATATCAATGCTGATATTGAGGTAGTCGGTAGACTGACCACACGGAGGTCTAACCCTGGGGATATCCTAGAGCGTAGTCCCTACTGGCTCAAAGGAGCCCTAGGATCCACCAAATAACATCGCCAAGTCAGTGGGTATTATACTCACCCAACCAGCAAAGTGCCAAATGGCTTCACCACAATAGTTTCAAAACAACCTTTACGACCAACTTCTTCCTAGGTTATCAATAGGGAATTTAAAATTTCTCGCCCCTATGAAGAGAGGTCTCCCTGCCACACCCCCGGGGAAAGCCATTGATTGATCAGAATTGCACCTTCCCTGTCCTCCTTGCCCAAGGAGAACTTCTCAAGAACGGCCTTCAGGCGGCTTCACCAACTAGGACCACCTCAGGGCCGACACCACACCTCACCCGGATGGCACTTTGGTGGGCACAATGTGCGCCCCAAGCAACTCAGGGGAATTCAGGTCCTAGTCCCTCCTCCCTAGCCACCTGCTTTCTGAGGCAGAACCTAGTGGTGCCATATTTACCCCGCCCTACTTGCACCCTTGCACTACTTGCACTTAACAATTGTGGGACAGCCACCGGTTTTAACCTAGGGTCAACCTTCTTTTGGATAAGGTACTATTGCCACCAGACAAGCCTATAAACCCTCGCAATTGTCTAGGCTAGCCTAGTATAAGACTCCTTGACTCAGCCCTTCACCCCCTGACCTCATGGCCAAGTGCTGTAATGGAGTGGGACAGCCCCTGAGCTAACACTGGCCCATTTGGAGGGCCTTGAATCTGGTGCAATAGCTCCCTATTGGCTGTGCTATAGGTGGTCAGTTTTTCTTGAAGTTGTAGGAGTCGTAGCCTGATGCTCTAGTACCCTAATGGCCTATGAGGGTTGTCAGCTCCAATCATTGGGAACTGCTGTCCACCCACTGAGAGGCAATCAATCCCCTTTGCTACTTAAGTAGAGTCCTCTAGAAAGCTGCTCTCTACATGCTCAGGGGAAAACAATCCTCCCAGCTACTCCAGTCAAATCACTAGAAGCCACTCTCCACATATTGAGAGGTTTAATAGACCCCTCAACTACTCTAAGTTAGGCATTGAGAATTGCTCTCCACCCATTGAGAGGGTTAATAAACCTCTCAGCTGCTCCTGTAGAGTACTTGCATAGGCAAAAGCTTTATTAAAGGCTCCCTATAGTGGGAAACCACCTTCCTTCTGGGTCCAATACTTTGCAAAGTTACAGAAAAGGGCCCGGTTCATGTACAGGCCCCGGCGGGTTGCTACTCAAAGCCCTCCCCCTCTCAGAAGTCGCTACTCGGGAATCCCCTACCTGCAGTACACGGCGCGGGCGGATACCCTCAACTTTCCCTCATCATATCACTCGGGGGCCCCTCTCACGGCATGAGCCACACCAGCATTGCACACCTATTGTGCACACTGCCACCCCGTGCCCTGCCGATCGCAGACCTAGGCCCATACTGTGCACCCAAAAGGAGTGAGCGTCCCGCACCGCCCGCGGGCCAATTGGCGGAGGAGGCCCATTTGAGCCGGATTGGGCAGCCCGGTGGGTACACCGCCCATGCATCAAGCCAAAAACCACACCAGAATGACAGTTTTCGCAGTTGGTTCACAACTTGCACGTTTGCACAACACCCTCACCTCCACTTGTGATTGCTTCCCTTCTCTCCCATAATCTCATCCCGTACCTCTTAATCTCCTTCTACCTTGCTTGCTCTCTTCTATCTCTAGATTTGTCTATGGTAAGCAAGATGGTGAGATCCATGCCCACTCCAAAGACTTCCAACAAGCGCCGAGCTTCAGCAATAGCTATGAACTCATTAATGATAATGTTGCGCTCAAACATCTTGCCTTCCTTGCCTCCCCCGCCACTGCCGCTGCCGCCTCCACTGCCGCCTCCACTGCCGCCTGGAGGTGGCCACACTCGGGTACCGTCCGCTCCGTTGCGTCCGGTTTGTAAAAGTGAGTGTGATATTCGTCCGGTAATATCCGGTCCGCTGTTTGCCGTACTGCCGTCCGCAGAATCCGGCTCTCACTTTTTCTTCACCGTTATTTGCCGTTAAATTAACGGAGGGCGTGCGCGGCGTCCGGTCCGCGACAAAACATCCGTGGATTCATAATTTTGGTCCGTTCTGTCCCGTAGGTACTTGCTTTCCAGCCATGGCAAGGTCAAGGCGAAGTTGCCAGGGGTTTCCATTTTGCAGCAGCTCGAATTGTGTTGGTTGCACGCTTCATAAACGTGTGTGGGCGTTTTCCAGGTCATGTATTCTGCGGTTTGTAATACATGGAGTGTTTTGGAGAATTGAACAACACACAAGCCGTGTGTAAAGTTCCAATGTATGGCATGCCAACCTGCACCACTTGCTGCGGCTGGTACTGCTGCATAGTACGCAGTGCGCACCACACTCCCATTGCAAGTCTTCCCGGCCATTGCAGCAAGGGTTCGGCATAGTTGCAATACCAAACGCGGACACACAAACACCCACATCACTTGAGGCAAGCGGCAAAGAGGGTTCACCTCTGAACACAATTGAGCCACTCAACATACTTGGGAATGGGTGATACGTATCACATATAACGATGGGTTGCTGCGGCGGTACTCCACAGTTTCCACGCCAGGGCAGCGAGTGTAAAGCCCATCCAATATAGTACGTCGAAGTTCAACAGCTCAACACATGAAAACGGGCAATGAATAATACGAGTCGTTATTTGTTATCGTCCATCTCTACCTATTGCACCCTCACTGCGGCGGTACTCTAGAAGTTTCCACGCCAGGGCAGCGACCGTAAAGTCTATCCACCAATCGCAGTACTTGTTGGGACGCATTTCTTGAATAAAATTTTCTTCTATCTATATGATACCCAAGGTTCATCCACCACTCAACATAGTGTGTTCAAGGTGTGCACATCAACACAGGACAACGGAATATTACAAGTCATGATATCTTATCTTCTATCTCTATAGTAACCGCACCCTTGCTGCGGCGGTACTCCACAGTTTCCACGCCGGGGCAACGAGGGTGGTCACCGGTGGTGATCCAAACTTTGGAATCCAAAGTCACTATTTCCCTCCCTTCCCTCCCTTCCCTCCCTTCCCCCCCTTCGTGCGTCGATGCGCTAGCTTCTGCTGCGACCATCCACTCTCTGCCATCTGCCACCCTAGCAAGCTTAAATGATCCACGTTCTCGGGCTTGAGAACCATGCGCTTGGCCCGAACTATTAGACCGGCCTTGGAAAAAGATCGTTCACTACTGGCACTGGAGGCCTGCAACACAACCAAAAATACTCAGTACTTCTCAGGCTGTGAACTTCATAAGGGCACTGCGGCATATATGCACAGCCAGTTGTACTCACCCACTCACCTGTGTTGCTAGTATTCGATGTGCAAGCCTGGCCACCAAGGGGAAGCTGGTATGATTCTCTCGCCACCAATCCCCTGCACTCCATTTCTTTTGATACTCACATGCTGGTGTCCATTTCAATTCAAACCACCTTTCGACTTCGGCCTCGATGGGGTCCATATGCTGTGGGGAGGATGGGGCCCGTCTTCTCCTCTTTGATCGCCGGAAACGTAGTGGTCCCTTAGGTGGGGGTGATGCCGCGTCAAGCCAGCTCTGCTGCACAGCCTGTGCTGCAGCCTCTTGGGATGATGAGCCCGAGGATTGGACTTCGGGCGCCTTCACCACGTGGCTCAACTGCAGAAGTCATATGCATGCTGTTATTCACACAAGCAAAAACTATCAACAGTTGGATGCAGACATTCACAAAGGCAAAGGCCACAAATCAGACCTCAACTCACCAATGCCGTCATCTCTTTCTTCAACATCGCTTGGAACTTTGCCAGGGTGTCATGGCCACATGGAAGGATCCAACTGCCAAGGTTTCCCCAGCCAGGTGACGGCGGGTACTGCCACAAAATGGTGATGCCACATAAGGAAAAACAGGCGATGGGTTCTGCAGGGACATACAGCATACCCTGTACAGTGTGCAGCCAAATAAAAGTAACAAAGTGGTAAGACTTCCCCAGCCAGGTGACGGCGGGTACTGCCAGATAACGTTGGTGGCATGTAAGCAAAGACGATGGGTATTGCAGCGACAAGTGGTGCACCCTGTGCAGTGCATGGCCACATGGAAGGAACCAACTGCCAAGGTTTCCCCAGCCAGGTGACGGTGGGTACTGCCACAAAATGGTGATGCCACATAAGGAAAAACAGGCGATGGGTTCTGCAGGGACATACAGCATACCCTGTACAGTGTGCAGCCAAATAAAAGCAACAAAGTGGTAAGACTTCCCCAGCCAGGTGACGGCGGGTAGTGCCAGATAATGTTGGTGGCATGTAAGCAAAGACGATGGGTATTGCAGCGACAAGTGGTGCACCCTGTGCAGTGCATGGCCACATGGAAGGAACCAACTGCCAAGGTTTCCCCAGCCAGGTGACGGCGGGTACTGCCACCAACGAGGTGGCTATGCCAGAATGGTGCAGCACCCTACCCACCCACAAACACACACAGCCACAGCCGCCAAAGACGACAGCAAAATACAGTTCAGCAAGTGTAGTGGTAATCCACTCACCAAGTGAGGGTTCGTCTTGCTGCTCCTCTGCGCTCGCCATTCCCCTCCCGATGGTTTGTGGATCTGCATTGACGCAGCTTGGTGAGGCTGCAGCACCACACACAATGTTAAGTACATTTCCAACATATACGCAGGACAGTAGGTGCCCGAATGGATGCATGGTTTCCAGCCAGAGGTATACAAGCCTTGGATTACCAGCCTTAGAATCAACATTGCGATTGTACCCGACTTCCCGCGATGTTCCCTATAGCACCCAGCCACAATAGGTGACACTCAGGCTTGCTGCACAGAGGTACACGTCCACCGCACCTACACGTCCCTCATGTCGAAGGCGTCCCTGCCTGCTTTCCGTTTCAGCACTGGTCGCACCTACAATGCAACACAGTTGGTGAGGGTCGCAGGTAAAATCCTGGAATGAAGTCAAACCCCGACCATGATCTTCCCACCCGGCCATGTGCCACCAGGCTTCCAAAGTCCACACATAATCCGAGACCCCCCACGACCCGGATTTTCCTGCCAGGTCGGCGGTACTGAGGGCGTTGCCCTGGCCAGGAAGCAGGATAGCGCGCGCTATGCTTGAGCATCACCGGCGGATTATCCGCCGCAGGTTTCGGCTGGTCAGATCATCCGGTGCCCCTACTTCAAACACCCCCGCTGCCCGCATTTCCTCGCCAGTCGGCGGGTAATTCTCCGGGTGGCGTTGCTCGCCGTAGCGCGTGATAGCGCTGGCTGGCGCTCGAGATCACCGGCGGATTGTATCCGCCGCATGTGTTTCGGCCATCAGATCATCCGGCGGCCCCCCAACACCTCAAGGCTCGCATTTCTTTCCTCTCACCGTGTCGGTAACCGCCGGAGGGCGTTGCCTCTGCCGTAGCTATGCTCGAAAGCATCACCGCGGATTGCATCCGCCGCATGCTGCCAATGTATCATCATCCGAGCCCCCCAACACCCCGCTGCTCGATTTTTCCCGCCAGTGTCGGCGGTAATCGAGGGCGCGTCGCCAAAGCAGATAGCGCTGGTATGCTCAGACACAGCGGATTGCATCCGCCACGCATACTAACGTAACATCCGAGCTCCCCAACACCCCGCGCGGCCCGGAATTTCCCGCCAGGTCGGCAGTACTGAGGGCGTTGCCCTGGCTTCTGGTTGTGCCGCCCATGCGCGCGCCGCGCGGTATGCCTTACCTCTTGGCCCGGCAGGTGCTGGGTCCATGGTGTGGCTGGTGGGGCGGCAAGGGTTGGAGACTGCGGCAGCACCAGAAGAGCGACCAAATAAGGTCCGCGGTATGTGGACGCTGGCTGAGCCACGCTGGCAATCAACCCGATCCGCAGATTCGGAAATCAGTACTTACTGCCTGTCATCCGCTGATTCGGCACACACGTCCGCTGCCATCCACTAAATTAGCGGATGGGGTGCGCGGCTTCCGGTCCGTTGGAAAATATCCGTTAACGCCCAAGCGGAATCCGCAGAGTCCGCTGACTGGCGCCAGCCGTCCGCTGCCATCCGTGCCACGTCAGCAAGAGAGAGAGCGGGGTCCGCTAAATTAACGGATATTTAACGGACGGCACCCTCGTCCGTTATTAACGGATCCGGGTGGCCACCTCTACTGCCGCCACTGCTGTTGCGGCCCGCAGGCGGCCGCTGGTTTCCGGAGTTTGGGGGCGGTCGCCGCACCCGATGGCGCGGCCTCGATGCCGCGCCTCTCCGCCGGATTGCGGCGGGCGTTGGCGGGGTGCTCGTTTCTTCGGTAGCGCGGTGGGCCCTTGGGACGCTTGGGGACCTTCCCCGAAGCCTGCCATACGCAGGCGGTGGAGTCGCGGCGGCGGACGGCGGTTCCGCTGCCTCGCGGCGGGGCAGAGAGGGGCCCGGATTTGCGATTACAGTCTAACGCACGCGGCGCGCATCCAATGTACCTGCGCGATGCCCGGTCGCGGGTCCATCGCGTCACATCAGACAGGACAGCTCAGTGTAATGTACGGACCGTGTACCAACGCCCCTCCGTCACCTATAATCAACCTAATCTAGCTCTAATTCCAACAATTCCCACCCAACACCCGGCCTCTCAGTACTACGTTTTCACGAGGCCGTATCTTCCTCCATACTCCTCAGAACTGAGTGCTGAACGAAGCGTTGGAACCAGGAAGTCATAAGTAAACCGTAGAATAGGATGACTCAGCGAGATTATATAATACAGCTGCAGAAAATATCATTTACTGCCTGCCCCCAAGTAGCTCCACAACAACTGCCACCAGCACTGCCTCCACTATTGCGAACTGCCTTAACCACCGCGAACTGCTACCACCGTCCCGGCCACCTCCCCCGCATCACCACAGTGTGCCACTATGGGACATGTGGGGAGAAGGGGAGGCTTTTATCCAGTGACATATTGGGTCCCAGTACACAGCTGACCGGCAGTGATCCGACAATGAATTGGGCCTAATGCCACACCAACAGGCAGTGAACCAGGGCCAGAACATTCATCATCAGCAGAGCTGGGGCCGATCGCCACCATGCTGCCCCATCTACTGCAGAATAAATGTTATGGTCTTTCATTGCCGCCACAATCCTCAACTTATAAATACATCTTTGAATTTCATAACAACATCTTGTTCGTTGTCCAGAAACATGAGGATGCTATCCTATTCGCTTAAGCAAAACACAGAACATCAGAAGGGCTCTCATTAAAGTACCCATTTAGTAGTGCATGCAAGGTTACACACTTCCCAAAGTCTAGAAACACATAGTTTTCACATCCCATCCCATCCCCACACCACCTTTAAAGAAGTGCCCACAACATGGCCAGGATTCTTCAATGATGGCTCATTGGGTTTTATAACATTCAATTTAATTTAGTTCATGTATATATCATGTTTAAATATGGTTCTATGTTAGCATCAGTGGTTTGCAAAATGTGGTCCAACACTATTGAACTCTCCGGCTTTCTTTTTCCCATAGCCATCTAGGGAAGCCTGACAATAGGCGGTATAACATGTGAATTTTAGGGGCTTTTCGAATCCATTGAGAATTCTAAATTGCGACGATTGCTATATCAAGTCCTATACAATTCACCATTTGGGCATTACTACTTTCTTGATATACACAAAGCTTGCTCTCATTTATTATATCTTTCTTACATATGCTCACCTCTCACTCATAATGACAACAGACAATTTCATTTGTTGGAATTTCCCAAACCTGCCTTTGTCCCTTCATCTAGTAACGCAAAGGGTAACGATTAATAGCTCGATTGTCACAAGATCAACAACCATATTGTTATTCAAGAAGAGCAATACTGTTGTCATGTACTTGTTTCGCCCATCACTCCCAATGGGAGTGTCAATGGGAGCATTGGTTCGAATTTTTGACCAGGCGAGGTGCCAATACCGCCAAGGCGCCAGGTGCCTTGGTGCTTCCATTCAAGTCACGCGGAGTTCAGGGCAAACCGACTTGCAAGTCGGTTGACGTCCATTGACGTCCATCGGCTTTAAATTTTCAACGTTTGGTGATTAAAGGTCACCAAGGAGCCAAAAATGCAATTATCTTGGCCAGTGTGCAAGTGCGGCTTGGCAGGAAGAGGACCCCCGCCAGGCAGAATACAACTCGCTATTGCAAGGCCCAACGCAGACCTAGCCAACAAGCTTGTCGTAATTGGAATCATTGTGAGCCTGTGGGGCCAGCTTCGTGAAGAGAGCTACTTGCTACTTGTTGTGATGCCCTTTCCGCGAAGGATGGCAGGCAGTTGGAAGCATGAGGCCCGGCTTCCTGGGGGACAACCTTCTTGCACAACCTTCTTGCGGCATCGAGCAATCGCTCTACAAATCCGCAAACCGGCTGCTGTCCCCGACGCCTGGCTGGTAATTGACAGCACAAGCGAGCCGCCTTCCTGGTCGTCCAGCCGTTGCAAAAGAGCCAATTCCTGCTGCTAGCGAGGAACCGCGCCGCAACACCCACACCGGCTGCTGCCCTTCACGCCTGGCTGCTACTCCAAAGCGCCCACGGGCTTCGGCCTCTCACCCTGGGGGAGCGCGTGTGTGAAAGAAAAGCAACGCCCTCGTGCGCGACGAAGTGGGGCCGGCCCCGAACCCAGGCATGGCTGCCTTTCAGGCGATGTCATTTGTCTTGCATCTCTGCCGCAGAGGTGCGGCTTCAAGACTATGCGGGGACAACCCTGAGCACGAAGACATCCGAGCCATGCTGCTGTCGGAGTTCGCGACAATTATGAAGGACGTGAAGGCGCTGCGGAAATCTAAGTTGGAACTCGCCGTCTCCAAGACGAAGCTCGCGATCGAACTGCTGTCTTCCGGCAACGCGGAAGACGACATGATCAGCTCCGAGTGCAAGGCCGGGCGCGACGCCGCGGAGGAGGCTTTCGGGGTGGTGGGGCAGTGCCAGCACAAGCTGCTGGCGACCAAGGTGGCAATCATGTGCTGCGTGTCCGACCCCAAGCTGTCCGCCAATCCCGCTGCGTGCTTGCACTACGTGAGCCACCACCTGCGCAAGCTGTACGCTCTGCCGGTTGCGGTGGCATGCTGGAGCGGGACCAACGGGGGGTTCGTGGGGAGGTTGTTTGGCGGCGCGAAGAAACGTGAGGCCATCGTGAAGGGCATCGACGAGGTCAACAACTGGGTGCTGACATATTTCCCTGCCTGGGGCGAGCTCAAGACGGGGAGCAGCTTCAAGGGCGCCTGGGTGGACGACGCGAGGTGTTTCCGCACGGACGGGGACGCCCTGGTGTTGTGTGGGGCACGGCGTCTTGACATTTGGGTCAGGTTCGAGGACGTTTCCGGTGACTTCTGCCTTCCGGCTCTGCGTCTGAGCACGTTTCAGCCCGTGGTGGGCCTCAACAGCACCAAGGTGGTGATCAAGGTGAATGGCAAGGTGTACGGCACGCGGGCGCTCCAAGTGGTTGTCGGGAAGCATTGCCCTGTGAACAGTGCCTGGTTCGGCCTTGGGTTGGTGTCCCTCAAGGCTGCCAGCAAATGCAGCTGTGTGGAAATTGGGATCGTCAATCACTCAAAGTGGGGGAGGAAGACGGGAATCAGCTTCGAGTATGTACGTTTGGGCCAGGGAGAACAAAACCGCACTCGAGCATTGCCTGCTGCAGTAAACTAGACAGTGGCGATATGTTGCTGTGACATTGTGGAAAGACGAACTTCGGACCAGTTTGTTTTCTTCTTTTTGCCTTTTCGTTGAGCCTCACAGGGCATATTATAGGTTGATTTGGTCAAATGTTGCAGGACAAAGAGAAAAGAAAAGGGGATGTTTAGGAGCTGATTACTGGAAATAGCTAAGAGAAATGCGGGGATCAGAACAGTAGGCATGCACCGATCATGATCATCCAAGGATGATGATGATGATGTGATTCGTCTTTGTAGGATGCCAGATCGCAGAAATGCGGGGAAGATTCGGGGTGCTGATGGCTTGCCCCTACTGTCCTCAGATATAGATTGGGTAATAAGCTGATTCTGGCCAGGACAAGAATTGTGCAAGGCCGCAATATGCCAATCGGATTGTGGAATGCCGTGTACAATCAATGTGGGTGAAATCGAGCGCATTGTTTCGTTCAAATTATGCTCAAGCCCAAAAGGTCACATTGTCGATCTTGCCAGGCTCAATGTCGTCTTAACGCAAAGAGAAGGAGAAGAGGGGAGGGTAATTGCCGCAAAGCGTTGTTAGTTTGCTGACTGGCTCGCCACTTGGAGGAGCCATCGGGCGCCACCACATCAGAAAGAGCTGGAGGCTACGGAATACCAGACAGATTCCAATCAGCAATGTCCCTTTGAAGAGCAGCAAAGCTGCTACCAGGCCATCCACTCAGTCCACGCGCCATGATAATGCCACAACGCTGTTCCGCTAACGAGTCCTTGATTCCTCAATTGAGAGTGAACAACGCCAAGGGCTCCATCATCGTCCTCCAGCATTTCAGGCCACATTTTCCCTTGGCTGTGAACTCCTGAGGACACAAAGAAAGGAGGCAGTGCGTAATCATGCCCGCAGAAACACGAAAGTCGGGCCCCGGGCTCTGTGTCGTCGGTGACGTGTTCCCATCTGCACCGGCACGTTTCCCAAGGAAGAGGGCAACTAGGGCGGTCCGCGTTCGACCGCAGCGGGCTTCACTCACCGCACATACCGCGCAGCTGCCTCCGGCTTTGGGCCCCCTGTCCACGCAGGCGGCGGGGGCACAAGGGCCCACGCCGCTACCAACAGGAAGGCCACCACTGCACGGCCCCCAAACCGGAATGGACGGCGCCGCCACCCAGGTGGTCTCATTCGCCTGGAACCTGTTCCGCAAGGCCGCGGTCTCCAGGCTGGAGGAGTGCGACGACCTCCGTGGTCTGCTGCTCTCGGAATTCGACGTCGTGGAGGGCCACCTCAAGGCGCTGCGCAAGTCCAAGCTGGAGCTGGCCGTCTCCAAGGCGCGCCTGGCGGTCGACCTGCTGTCCTTTGGCACCGTGGACGCCGATCGGATCGGGCTGGAGTGCCGGGCGGGGCGCGACGCGGCCGAGGAGGCCTTCGGCGTGGCGGCCGACTTCGACGACCAGGTCCTGGCGACCAAGGTGGCGATCACATGCTGCGTGGCGGACCCCACCCTGTCCAGGGATCCCCCTCTTTGCGCCCGGTACGTGGGTCACCACCTGCGCAGACTGCACGCGCTGCCCGCGGTGGAGTCCGCCCTTGATGACGCGGGGCCCGGAATGGTGAGCCGGATGCTCGGCGCCGCCAGGAAGCGCGAGGCCGTGGCGCGGTGCGTGAGGGACCTGGGGGACGGCGTGCTGACGCACTTTGGCGGCGGGGGGGGGCTGAGGACCGGCAGGCGGTTCACGGGCGCCTGGGTGGACGACGAGAAGTACTTCAAGAGGGAGGGGCACGCGCTGGAGCTCGAGGGGGTGTGCTGGCTGGACGTGGGGGTCGAGTTCGAGGGCGTGCCAGCGGGGTGCTTCCTGCCCGCGCTGTGCATGCGGCGAATGACCGAGGGCGCGCCGCTGGAGGGGATACAGGTGCAGGTGGCGGTGAACGCGGAGGTGGTTTGCGAGAGGGCGCTGGAGGAGGTCGTGGGGAGTTGGGCCGTGGGCGAGAGTGATTGGTTCGCAATGGAGCCGGTGCGGTTGCAGGCGGTGTGCAGCGATGTGGGCATCAGGGTCGTCAACCACTCGGACTCGTGGAAGTCCGGCATCAGATTCGAGTACGCGTGGCTGTGCAGGGGCCCGGAGCTGGGCGCGGGGGAGCTGGCTCGCCTGGACGCCATCCTGCCGCCGCTGAAGGAGAAGTGCTCGGTCTGTTTTGCCGCCTGAAGGGTCGAACTCTCCTATGGTTGCGTGCAGTGCACATGGATTCCAAAACACGCTGGCACGCTCCATCACCCACCCTTGCAGTCCATGTCAATTTGGCTGGTCCACGCTTTTCAAGCAACCTGAAGGAAATTCTCTTTCAACCGGCGAATTGCTGAAGCTCATTCAACAGTGTTTGATATGTGAGCGGATGCTCAACGGTGTGTGGCGCCGTTTCGTGTTGATTTCCAGGTCGCCGACATCCTGCCATTGCCGCAGTCTTGCCATCTTGTGTGCAAACCTCAAAGTGCAAGTAGTGTTTGTAGACTCCCAGCAGACGTTCGCCGCATGTGTTCACAAGATCGCGGTTGTTTGTCTTTTGCCAAAGATTAGGTTGTCTTCAATTTGTCAATACAATTAACTATCGTTTTATTGAGTTTCTGCCAAGGGCGACCTTGGGTGGGCGCGGCTAGCCGCCATGGGCAGGGGCCGCTCTTTGTGGGCCGCTCAGGGCCATGTTAATCCGGATTCTGTCAACCCTATACCTGGGATCTGTTCTGACCGCCGGCTCCCAAGGGCAATTCAGTGGATCCTTGTAGCTTAGTCGTAGGCAAGGGGACCAGGCAAGCTGGCCCTTGGGTTTGGCAGGAAGTTTGGTGGCAAGTGGGACGCCTGCTTAGGCAGCAATTTTGCTGGACCGCTCTTATCTTGTTTCGCACCCGACCGGCCCATTCTAATGGAGTGAGTCTCGGTTAGCTGTGGATTGGAGAGGGTGTTGAATACGAGAAGACGGGGGCTGACTCAGGGTTGGGTCACCGTCAGTGTGGCATAAGTACCATGCGAAGCGAAGGACATGTTTTAGAGTGAGTCACCATCGGGTCTTGTACGAGTGAGGTGATGGCCTCCAAGTACACTGTGAATTTAATGTATTGTTTATATATGGGGGTGGATGTGGGGGTGGGTGGGGGTGGGGGTGGGGATGGGGGTGGGGGTGGGGGTGGGGGTGGGGTGAAGGAGACCCGATGGGCAGAAATAGAAGTATGCTCGATAGAATCCTCGTCCACCCCGACTAGCATATTGTGAAAGATAATCAAACACTCCACGTGTGGTGCTCATAAGCATCCTTCGAAAACAATGCCCATGACTGCCGTAGCAATTTGCCATGCTCTTCGCGACCTGAAGCGAAGCACTAACATCCAGCAATTCGTATTTCAATTAACCAGAATGTCAATTCAATTAATTGGGAGGGCGGATTGGAGCAGAAGTAGGTTGCTGTGGTGGGGCCCCGCTCATTCAGGTAATTTGCCCGACGACCTTAAAATCTCCGCCAAGGCTACCCCTCCATGTTTTGGCCTTCTGAGGGTGTGCCCAGAGTGCGCTGAACCCTTGGCCCACGCTCAACGCAGTCTGTGGCCGACGGGCAACAAACTGTCAAGGTGGCTAGTTCCCCTACACGGATTCTGTTGCTGCTGCTCTGCAGAATGCCTGGTGCACCGCCAGAGCACACCCACGTCTGCCCTAACAGAATATTGTTAATTGCCGAATCTCAGAAACGCATATCCTTGAACCTCTGACCACCAGGCCTTGCGAGGTTGAGGCACAGGTCGTCGTGATGAAGGCCAAGAAGCATCCCTCGCCAGTGTCCACAGCTGCTCGTGAAGGCACGATTTGGGGACTGCCGCATAAGCACGGTTTGCATTGCGACCTGCTTGCCTCCGCCATGCGCTATGCGCTCACTTGCACACCGATGACGCAAGTCTCAGCATCGCGAGAGGGGCAGTGTCAATCGTCAAACAATTGTTACAAATCAAGGGCATGCCCTGCGTTCATACAACTGGGCTAGCAGGGCGCCCTGCGCCCGCCTGGGGCCCCGCTCGAGAACGTTCAAGTGGGGCACCACTTCCTACATATCTGCAGAATCTGCACAAATACCTACGTCGTCAAAAACACCTGTGGCGTTAAAAACAACGTCACGCGGGTGCAGTTTCGTGACAAGTTCGGTGAGTAGATGTGGGCCGGGCAACAAATACATGGCTGCGACCTGCTGAGCTCGGCGTGAACGACAGTCGTTTATAGCCATAAATACCCCGTTCGTTTATGTGCAGCCAACAAGTCGCATACCCCAAGTTGACATGGCAGATAAACTTCGATCTGCTCTGCCACTATGCAATGGGCGACGTCCGCCACGATCGCTTTAATAAAATGCTGCTAGCACTCTGCTGTGCCGTGCCTCTGGCGAGTGCCACACCGTATGTGGTGGGCTCATCGCCATGACGGGGGTTTCCTCCTCTTCACTTCCTTCAGCTCCATTTTCAGCTTTGCGATTGCCGCCTCTTGCTGATAACGGATCTTGTTGGAAGCGCTCAGTTCGCCTTCACACTTGTGAAGCTGAATCTTCGTGCGTTTGAGCTCCAGGCGCGTCTGTCAGCACAGGTTTCAGGTTAGTTTCGCTGGTGCAGCGTGCTTCCTTTCTCTGCTCCCCACGACAGCCTGCAGGCAATGGTCTGTGGCAGAACCAGAAACAACTCGAAGGAATGCTGTGGACAACTGATCCACAAGCATGTGCATCGCTGAGCTATGGCTGCCAACAAGATGTTCAACAATTTGACTGCCAAACTTCCACCAGTGACTTGCTCTTTCCATGAAGGCAACAGTAAACCACAGCAAATCAGAACAGCTGTTATTGTTTCACAAGACCAGTTAGCCCAACTCACCTGCTTCAGCTCACTCCAGGTGTGGCTCTGGTTGCTTCGCTTGGAAGTCACAGACCCCGACGAGCGGTCTGTGGACTGTACGGACCTGCTGTCCTCACTGCCCTTCCTCTTCAGCTGCGTCTCCATTTCCTTCAAGCGCTGCTGCAATAGGTCGCCGCGGTTCTCAGCCTCAAGCAGCCGCCGCATCGTCTCTGTCAATCGCTGTTGCAGGCCACTCCCAACAGCACTCTGCACAATATCAAGGATAGCTCCTGTCAGCTCACAGTACAGTCTGGCACTGCAGCAAGGAATGGTGTGCGAATCACAACGCAAGAAAAATGCATAGCCTGAGTCGCGGCCATGGACGCCCTAGCAAATTTTCCACACTGCCATTCCCTTCCTCGTCACTAGCTGGGCTTTCTGCAGCACAAAGACATCTGAATGGTGCAATTGAACCGGTCCCAGAGTCGCACAGCTGATCGGTACAAAATGAAGACAACCAGCGCCTCTGTTTCGATTCAAGAGCTGGGCCTGCTGCTTCTGCCCACAATTTCTATCAGGACACTGAGCAAGGGGAACAGGACTAAGATTCTGGTTGAGGTGAACAATTATGTCTTTCATAGCCTTTCACAAGCACAGGCGGTACTCTGCAACACTCCGGCAAACACAATCTTCCAGCATGACAAAGGCTAACACACTCCCAAGCTGACAGCTCACCTGTTCAACCTTGCAAGCGCCGCATTCAATAGTTGACATGCTGGACCCTCGGACCCAGCGAGGCGAGGTATCCACCTTCTCCTGCTCCTTCTCGGGAAGCCTTGCAAGCACCTCCCTGCCATTCTGGTCCACGTTTTCGTCGATGGCACCTAGACCTGCCCTCGTGCCCATGGCTCGTGACAGCACCAGGTGTTCCTCCAGCTGCTGCACCTTCTCCTGGCACTCGGACAGCTTGCAGAACATGATGAACTTTGAGGTTGTCGCCTCGTTCAGCATGGACCTCAGCTTGCACGTCTCCTCCTCATGGCGCCTCACTTGGTCCTGGAACGTGTTCTTGTACATCATCATCTTCTCGGTTAAAAACTGCAGCTGCGACTGGCTATCGTGCAGCGCAAACTTGGCCTGGAACAGCTCCTTCGACAAGCGTGCAGCGCGGTTGGCCCTCTCCACTAATGCCACATGCGTGGTGCGCATCCGGACCTGGGGGTGGTGGGCGCTGACAGTGGCCTCCGGTGCAGACTCGGACTCTGATGATGGCGTGGGCGAGTCCGTGACGTTCCGGTGGAATGCACCATTCGACAGCCAAACAACGCCCCCCTCCCCAGCAGGGGTCCCCTGCTCCTCGCCATGCTCCCCCTCCCGCGTCTCTGAGCCCTCATCGGAGGGGACTCCCATGTCCTCGTCAGTGCCCACGCTGGGCTCCGAGTCGGTCAGAGAAACGGGGCTGTCCGGCAGGTCGCTGGACATCATTTCCACGTCTCTGACCTCCTCGACGTCTTCGCTCACCGCCTCGATATCGTTCTCCACGATCGGCGACAGCACCGTGCCACTCGATTTTGTGGTCTCCTCGTCGCCATAGTCGCAGGCACCCTCCCCAGCCGCTTCGGGCGCCTCCTCCATCTCTTCCTCCGGAGCCTCCTCGGGCGTGGCGGGCAGCTTGCACTGGTCCGGCGCCGGTCCGCGAGGCGTCGGCAAGTCCCCCCCGAAAGGCAGGGACTCCATCCCCAAGCCGGAGTCCATCGACCTGATCCTGCTCCTGCCCAGCTTCTTCCCGCCCGCCCCCCTGGCGCCCGCTTTATTTTCCCACCCTGCCCATGACTGCCCCCGCTTGTGCTGCCCCTGCTTCGGTGCCCCCTCGGATGACTCTCCCTCCCCCTTCCCATGGCTCCCATGCCCGACATCGGAATTCCCCGCCTTGGACTCGAATCGCCAATCCGGCCCGCCGCCCTTGCGCCCGGATCCCGGCAGCCTGAGCAGGAAGCGCGCGTCGCGCTCCAGCCCTGGCCACTGCAGGACGCCCAGCTCGCTCAGCAGGGCGTCCCTCTCCGCCACCGCCGCCCGCAGCTCCGACGCCAGCACCTCGATCTGCCGCTTGAGCGACTTGATGTGGTCATCCAGGAGGCCCAGGCTGTGCCAGCGCGCGTCGCGGGACTCATCCGCCGCCGGCGGGCGCGGGGCGCCCGCCACCGCGGGCGCCGCCATCTCGCGGCGATCCCCGCGGGGAGAAAAGTTTCTAAATCCCGCCCTGTGGTCTATTGCCCAGTAGGGATGGAGCAACGGTGTCTCTTGGTATCATTCTGCGCAGGGCACACAAGCGGCTGCGGGTCAGCGTTGAGACCACAGGTGATCCGACGACATGACCGGCGGCCCGGCGAGGGGTGGCCAAGCAAATGACGCAAAGCGGCGCATCGGCGAGCGCAGGCCGGGCGGGACAGGGCCGCGGGCGCGGCGTACTGGCCGTTGGCGCCAGCGAGGGGGAGCGAGTGGAACGTCCGCCGCGAAGCCCGGAAAACCCCGGCGAGGGCCAGCGAGGCACCCGCGCACGATCGGCGGGCGGAGGCGACACAGCGCGGGCCGGCGGCGATTGGGGGTTGGCGCATGGGGGCGGGACGCTCGGATACGACGGTGAAGGGTTGTGCCGCACCGCCCGCACCGCAGCCCCGCGAGTATCACGGCGCGTGGGCGGGGGCGCGCGGCGATCCGCGTTTTCCGCCCAGCGACTTTCCGAGACTGGCACGTGCGGCCCACCCCTGCCCGCCAAGGCTGGGAGGCGGCGATCGATCGCGGCTTCCAGGCGTGTCCGGCGTCGCGGCGGCGTCACACGTGGGGCGACTCCTGAGTCCCGGGCTCCAAGGTTGCCCCGAGGGCCGACATGTCCACGTCAGGCGCACGGAGCTTCCAGCCCGGGCGCCCCACGGCGCAGCAAGAGGCCCCGCCGCGGGGCGCACCGCCCCCCGCATGGCCATGCCTGCCGGGGAGCAGCAAACGAGGGCCACGACAGCGCCCACGCGACATGACGCGACCGGCAACGAGACATTCGGCACAACCGCACAAGCGCAAGAGATCGGCGCTCCAGCCTCCCGTCCCTTCGTCCGGCGCGGCGGCACGGGGACCTCGCTTACCCGGCGCCGTCCGGCCTCGGGGTGCGGTGCAAGCCACTGCTCGCGCCAGGGCAAACCCCGAGAAGAGCGCAGAAGACTTGCGCAAGCTGCACGGCGAAGGCGTTCGCCGCGCCGGCGCCGCCTGCGCGGGACGCCGGCCGCCGCGCGGTCCGGCGTCGCTGGGTGCCCCCCGCGAGGCTCAGGGACGCTCCGTGGCCATCCCCGGCCGGGAAGGCACCGCCAGAGTGGTGACGATGCGCGAGGCCGCCAGCCGCTGTTTCCAAATGGCTGGGCGGCGACCCGAGGCTAATGAAATAGTGCGCGGGCCAGTGCGCGTCCAAAGTACTGGAGATGGGGAGGGTGGGGTTTTGGCGGATCGCTGGCGTTCCACGCACCACGGCACACCCGGTGTGGGAATGCCGGCGAAAATGGGGGTGAACAACGCCCTGGGTTTGCCGCTGTGCGGCAGACTGGCGCTGGGTGGGAGGCGTCGGCGCGAGGTACACTCTTTTCCACTGGCCTTGGGTACTGCGCGCCTTGGATGTTGTGCGGCTTGCCCAGCCGCCGAGGAAATCTCAATGGAGTTCTGCTCCGCGGCCCGCCGGCCTGAGCCCACGGCACCACGCCATCGTCACCCCCCAAAATATTACGAATTTTGAGGAGAGTGATCGGTTGACGGGTTTTCTGGCTTAGTGCCTTGTTTATGTACGTCGCTCGACGCGACGCCTGGCCGCTTTTTTGACAAGCCGATGATGGAGTAAAGCCATGTTCCTGCAAACAAATGACGAGCCAAACAGAAAAGAGCGGATGCGAGAGCCGTACCAAAATTTGTGATGGTCATTGGCAGCGTCCGAACATCCTTTGCGTTTGCCTTGCGGTGGAGGTGTGGCGGAGTTGCTGGTAAGCCGACTGGCGGGAAGGCACCGCAGGCGTGCAAGGGTGCTCGTCTGCCGTAGAAAGCACAGGTATTCGCCAATCGGCTTGCGGACGGCGCCCACCAGTCACAAGGGCGCCCACAGCTTCCTTTCTGCACCGGCACATGACCAGCGATTAACAAAGGGCGCCTTTGTACCATTCCATCTGATCGTGTCCCACACTGCTGCAGCTGGTGTCCCAATGGACTGCATAATGGGCAGCGCTCATCGCCGGCATTATTGCTGAATACCAAATATTTTAGTGATGCTATTCTGCTGTGTGTTTCTGCATACTAACTAACTTCTCATTTTCCTGCAGTTATTAACGATTTAAAATTGGAATATCATTTAATTGCCACTATAATAGTCCGTTTTACACTGTTTCTGACGTTGTGCAAAAAGCGTCAAATTGCTGAGGATCGTGTGCCAACGAAACAGCAAAACAATGAAGAAAAACGGACAGAGCGCCTCCCCGTCGTCAACAGATGCGCAGCAGCTGCAGGATTGTGTGGCGTCCGTTCTGGCCAGTTCCTTGCGGCCCCAAAAGCCCAAATGCCCGGCACGCCGTGTCGCCCCGCTCCGCACCGCTCGTCCCGCCGGTCCCCTCCCAGGACACGCGAGGGAAGTGACAGGCCCTTTGGTCTCGGCCTGGCTCACTCGCGCGCCCAAACCGCCCCGCGGACGACCGCCTTTCCCAGCCCAGCCATCCTCAGGCTCCCCACCCATCCCTCCACGCGATTGCTACCCCGCACCCACAAGTCCGAATCCTCCAGGACTGAATCGGCGCCACCCATTCAGCACTCCGCCACTGTGGGCCCAGCGCACGAGCCGGGATGGCAGTCTTCCTGACCCTTCTGGCGGCGCTGTCCCTGGCGTGCATCGCCACCCTGATCTACAGGCGCGTCGCGCGGCGGCATCCGGCCAAGGCCCCCGCCGGGCAGCACGCCGCGGCCCCACCGCCCGCGGACGCCCAAGCGGCCGGGGACGGCCGCGACGAGTCCCGTGTGCGCATCCTGTTCGGCACGCAGACGGGCACGGCGGAGAAGTTCGCCAATCAGATCGCCAAGGCGCTGGGCGAGGCGTACGGCGAGGGAGTGACACCGGTGGTGGAGGACCTGGAGGAGTACGCGTTCGCGGGTGCCCTGGCGCGGGAGGCCGTGGCGCTTTTCGTGGTGGCCACCTACGGCGACGGGGACCCCACGGACAGCGCAATGGAGTTCGACGGGTGGCTGACGGACTGCGAGGTGGCCGGGGAGGCGATTTTCGAGGTGCGCGTCGCGCGGGGAGGTTCTCCGTCCGCGCACACTTGGCAATGGGAATTTGGCAAACGTGGCAAACTTGGCTTTGGGTGCGATGGCGTGATTTCTGTGGGGCTCTGTTCTGCGTTGGGGTGACAGTGCTGGGACGCAGGGCGGCGGGAGAGCAAGGCAGCACGGAGGAGTGGGGCCGTTTGGGCCTGATGCGGAGCAGGAAGGGGGGGCCATTGGGAAGGGGGGATCCTCCATCTGGTCAGCGAGTTTTGAACTGGAGCGCAAGCTCAGCGCGGCTGGATCACGGGGTAAAATTTGCGGGGTTGGGCTAAATTTGGCAATGGGAACTTGCCAAACTTTGCTTGGGATGCAGTGGCAAGATTTGTGGGGGCTGTGTTCTGCATTGGGGCTTGACGGTGAGGGGGCCGCCGAGCGGCGGGAGAGGAGGTAGCGCAGAGGAGTAGAGCCCTTTGGGCCGGATAGGGAGCAGGGAGGGAGGACTGTCGGGAAGGGCGCCTTGGGCTATAGGGTGGATGTATTTTGCACAGCAGGAGCAGATTTTTGACATCAAAACTTGCGTTGCTCATGTGGTGAACACAGCATTCCTTTGGTGTGCATTCTACCAAAGATGTGCTGGGTTTACAGCCATGCTGCACGTGCAACAATTGCACAAGGCTATTCACGACCACAAGATGCGTGCCATTCCTCTTGCTGTTTTGACGCTGTATAGCATGTCTACTGTGTGGATAGTAAGATGTGGATTTTAACCAACAGGGCCTGCAGTATGGTGTTTTCGCCTTGGGAAACACTGAGTACGAACACTTCTGCGCCTTTGGGAAGAAGGTGGACCGCACACTGGAACAGCTTGGTGCGGAGAGGATTGTCAAACGGACAGATGGTGATGACAGCAGCTGTATCGAAGATGATCTCGATGACTGGATTGTCAACCTGTTGGCAGGGTTGGACAAGCGAGGATTTGCTGAAAAGAGGTAACGACTGCCAGCCACATGATTGAGACCATTCTTGAGGGTTTGGCAGGGATGTTCTGGAGATGTAGTCAAGCAAGATTGATACAAATGTGAGATAATTTAGTCATCTTGTGCCTGCTGCCTATTGTCACATTGCCCTTGCCTTACTGCCAATTTCCCCCTTCTTGCACACCCAGATCCGATATGCAGCACAGCTTGCCCTAAATGCGAATGCACATGATGCTGTTGCTGCTCAGGGTTCAAAGCACGAATGGTGCTGCCAACGAGATTGTGCCTGCGTACGATGTGGTAATTGCGGAAAATTGCCGTGATGAGAGAAAGCTGTCAGCCTATGACCGGACTGGGACGAGTGGTGGCGGCTCAGCTGGTCACACTGTGAGCCTGGCACTGGTTGACGAGGTTCGTGAGCTGCACAGCAATTTGTCTGAAAGATCCTGCGTCCATGTGGTGCTCAACACAAACGAACTCAACTATGAGCCTGGGGACCACGTGGCGGTGGTCCCTGAGAATTCAGAGGAGATCGTCCAGGAAGCAGCAAAAGTGCTGGGTGAGTACACATCAGTGCAGTCACGATTCAGTGCAGTATGTAATTCAGGAAAGGTACGTTCAAGTTGTGAGATCGGTTTTTGGCAGTTGTCCTTCCTGTTGTGCCCCAAGCTGGGTACCAAATGGGTTTACAGGGAACCCTTACAAGGGTGTGGATCTGTATGGTGGCGGTACTGAAGATCCTTGTTCAAAGGTACAGCAGAGGCTATAGAGAGCTGGGGGTTTATGGCGGGAGAGGGAGCAAAGTGGTCAGTAGCTGCACTGGTTCATGCCACTGTGAATTACACCCCACTAGTACACACCACACCACTACCATCCCTTGCCACTGCTGCTTATGTTTCTTGCTGCCAAGGGTGCATGTGTAGTTGACCAGCGGGCACCAGGCCAACCACTTCGATTGATGCAGGACAGTCAGCTACACCTGCAACTCAAATGGAGTTCCTTTGATTCCATTTGGTTACCTTTGCCAATACAAGACAAGCTCAGGAAACCAGCAAACGATCAGTGGCTCTTAGTGATGGCATGTGTAGGATCAACATGTGCCACCCCAATCTTATTGAAGGGAAGTAAACTAACATGCATATCGTTGAATTGGAGGCACAATGTCAACGACCTACAAAGGATTGTTGCTGTGAAGTACTGACAAGCAAAGCCCTTGCACAGCGCAGGCGATGACAAGCGCGAAGTAATTAATGTTCAGTGCCAAGAATAGTTGTTCCCTGCTCCACACAATTACAATTACAGCTTATCAAAATTCAGTAGAAAGCTCAGGGACAGTGGTTTGTTGTTTCGAAGGACTGGGAACAACTCCGTTCTATTGTTGGGCAGGTGTGGATTTGGACACTGTTTTCACCCTGAAACAGCAGGAAGGCAACCCTCACAAGCTCCCCTCACCCTTCCCTGGTCCGGTGACGTTGAGGACAGCACTCAAGACTTTCGCTGACCTGACGGCATCACCAAGGAAATCGGCCTTCCCTGCACTGGCAGCCTTTGCCACAAACCAGGTTGACCCATTGCTGTGGGCCTCTGCAGGAGACCATGCCATGAGTTGTTGTTGCAGATTCCATTTCTGCTGTTGTATGTTGGTATTTGTATGGACCTTTTCTGCATGAAGCCTGTGTCACTGCCGAAAACAGCCTCATTGACTCAGGTATCATAACTTGCTTTAATGTGTTCCTTTGATGTTCATGCTTGATTGCACCTGGCAAGTCTTAGTGACTGGGCTCATGTTACTTACAGTGGGACATGAAAACAAGGCTCAAGGGCTATTATGCATTTGCGCCCTCTCACTATGCTGTTCTGCATCGTCTAACAGTTGGCACTATGAGTCAAACTGTTGGGGAAAACAAGCAATTTCTTGTGCTCTTCTGCCTATCTCCTGTTCAACTGTAGAGATCCAAGGGACGTCTGTGCATGAAGGCCATGCTGTATTGGATGATGTATCTTTCTCTTAGCAAGGATGTTCCTGCAATGCTGAACCTAATGGGATTGCACAGCTGCTGATGTGTTAATTGATGTTGCTTGCCACAACAGGAGGAAGCCCAGCGTCTGAAATTCTTGTGCTCAGCCGATGGTAAAGCGGAGTACAAGAAATGTGTTCTGGACTGTCGCATGAGCCTGCTGGAACTATTCCAGGATTTTCCATCTGTGAAGCCAACCCTGGGTGCCTTTTTTGCTAGCATCTGCCCAAGGCTGCAACCACGATATTACTCCATATCATCATCGCCAGCCATGCATCCCAACAAGTAAGGGCATTCCCAGTGGTCAAGCAGGCATGCTAAATTTGTTGCCCTCATCCAAGAAGGTTTACAATCGGGTGGCTCCTGCAATTGGATGCCCTCAGCATGCTTGTACACTGTGGTTCATTGTCACACATGTGTCTTTGTGTTTGGCTTCCATGTCAGTGTAGTTTCCCCCTCGCTGTGCACATCCCATCCACATCCCCATCAAAGTGCTGTGTGGCGAGCAGTGCCGCAGAAGAAGCCAGGACTCTGCCAACTGTCATAGGCGCTGTATCATAAGAAGTGCTGCTTAGTCTTGGGGAAACATGCAATTCACTGTTTGTGGCCGAATACTGCAAGGAGCATGGCACAAAAATGCAGGGCTTTCAACCCCTTTTCATGACCAGCTGTTGCCCCGTTGCTGAAGTTATAAGCAGTGCAAAGGGTCGCACGGCAGCCTTGTCATCAAAGTTGATTCTTTGGTCTTCTTGTTGAAAGTTTTGATTTCTTGAGTGCTTGGCTTTTTAGTATCATCCCTGGCCTGAACAATGATGCATCGCAAATGCGATGCTGAACCAGACCAACTATATTGGATGTTTCGGGCAGGGATGCTGTCACCTATATCCACCTTCATTTAGGTTGTATGATGCTTTGTCCGTTTTCAGTCAACCCAGAAGTTATTGTTTTCTTTTCTATAACTAGCCAATATTTGTTTGGAAGTCAAGGGCATGGGGTGAAGCACGTTGTGGTGCAAACGCCAAAACCAAATTTTTGAAAGAGCCAGCAGCTTCAGAAAATAGCATCTCATGTTGATACAATGCCTGCTCAGTGCGCCACCCTGCTCACCTCCCTGAAATGTATGTCTTCCCAGGATCCACATAACAGCAGCAGTGGTGGATGAGGTGAAGCCATCTGGCAGGCCGCACAAGGGAGTGTGCACCAACTGGCTGAAGGTGCAGGCTCCTGGGGCCTTTGCTCTCATCCACGTTCGCAAGTCTCACTTTCGGCTGCCATCTGACCCTGAGGTGCCAGTCATCATGGTTGGCCCTGGTGCTGGTCTGGCGCCCTTCCGCGGGTTCCTGCAGGAGAGGTCTACACTGCAACAGAAAGGTACATTGTGGCTGTGGCAACCTGCACTGAGTTCCCACGTTGTTTCCAGTCTGTTGTGTCAAGTTGGACAAGCAAGGATGCACAAGGTGGGAGTAGTGAGGGATTCTCTGGGCCTGACTCCAACAGGGTCATACTGCTGCGGTGTTTACGAGACAGCGTGTTGTTCTGCTAGAGGGATTGGCATGTTTTGTGCAGTGTGCTGTGGTTGGCCTGTAAAGCATTGTTGCTGTTTTTTGAGTTAAACAAATCGCTGCCCTTTCACCTATTGGGCCAAAAGGCAAGCACTTCACACATGCACAGTGGTTGGTCCCCAACGAAGGTGTTGTTTGCACTGCTCAGATGCCATTGCCAGTCTCAGGTTTTATCCAAGGGATGAGCTGGTGATTTTCATCCCAACCGCTGGTTGCATGCAGGTCATCAGCTCGGTCCGGCACTGCTGTTCTTTGGGTGCCGCAGCCGAAAGAAGGACTACATCTATGAAGAGGAACTCCAACAGTATCTGGAAGATGGCGTCATCACAGAACTGTACACAGCCTTTTCAAGAGATCAGGAGGAGAAAGACTATGTGCAGCACCACCTCTTTGCAAACAGTAAGTGGATTGTTGCATAGCAACAAGGTTGGGTGGTTGGCAGGAATTTTGCAGATCTTACGTTTCGGGTGGCAGTTGACAGCTGTCGTTTCAGCTTTGGCAAATGCCCACTTGCTTCTGCACCTGTTACCACATAACCTCACGTGCATTCATTGTTGCTGTTGATCATATTGCTTGGACTATCAACGCTGGGCAAGTTATGTCCATCCTGTGCTAGAACATTGCTGCACATGTCCAGAACCTCAAATATTCTCCCTAATTGGAGCAATTGTTGATTGGTTATTTTGTGGCTTTGAGAAAGCAGTGGCAGCACAGAGTCCGCTTATGTCTGACTGTACCACGGAACCCTGGAACAGATCCTGGGATGTGTGTGCATGGTGTTTTCCATGGTGTCAAGTGCTGAAGTCATTGTTACCCGTGGTTTGTTATGAATTGGAAGGTGGGTGCTCTGCAGGGGACAAGGTGTGGGCAGCATTGAATGGGGGCCGCAAGGGAGTTTTTTATGTGTGTGGGGAAGCAGCACACATGGCCAGGGATGTGCATGATGCATTGAGAGACATCGTGCAGCATTGTCAAAACTGCACAGCTGCAGAGGCAGAGAATGTAGTTAAGGCACTGGGCGACCAGGGACGGTACCAGAAGGACATCTGGTAGTTATGGTGCTACTGACCATCATGTCTTGATTTGGGATTATTTATTCAATTGGTGGAGGCAACATGCTTTTGTGGCGTTGGCCACTAGACCAGGATGCTGCTGTACCCATCTTTAAGAAGGTTATGTGGGGGCCTTGCTGCATCTGCATTGTTTGTTCCGATGAGTTCAATGAGGCGCACAGCCCGGTGCCCTTGGTACACTGGGATCATTGCATCACGGTTTGTGGACTGGGTGATTAGGATTGGCTATCGTGTGAGCAGGGGTAGAGTTGGCAAGAAAGTGGACTGGGGTGCACGATTCATTGGCGCATGACCAGGGCTGGGTGCCAAGCAGGTGATTCCCAGGACTATTTGATGTGGGCTGCTCTGTCTTTGAATTGGATCCCAAAAGTTTGTGAATTTGTGCAACGGGACATGCACCACAGCGGTCTGAGCATCTCTCCACACCTGAGGCCCCTTCACAGTGCCCGTTAAGCTCTGGTGGTTGTGCTTCTGCGCAGCACAGCCTGGCTGGGCGGAAAAATGCCACAGCATGCAAGCACTGCACCAAAAGCAGATGTCATTCTCACTGCAGCGCAGACGCCTGCAGGTGCTGGAGGCACCTCAGTGCTCCAATCTCAGGTGGCGTGAACTCCGCTGTGGGTGGTCGTGGAGAGCACGACGCCTGTTCTGCAGGGGGAGGCGAATGGAACCATGACTGAAGCACACGGCGCAATGTTGCAAATTTGTGCCCTTTAGCATCACTGCTCCCGAAGATTGCCTGCCTCCTTGACCATTGAGCCCTGTTCTTCAGTCGCTGGCATGCACGCATGATCTCCCCTCGTTCGCAAGCTAGTTGGCTGTCTGTCTGGACAGTCACAAGCGTAGCACAGAGGGCAGCAGCTCATGTGTGGCTGCTGATTCTGACTGGGCGATGACGTCACCTCGGCGGCTGCAGCTGGGACGACAACGACGTCAGGGGCACGTAAACGACGTTCATCACCCTCTTGATGCTCAAGGCGCCTCCCTCGCCCTTGTCCACAAGCGTGAGGACCTGCTGCTTGCCCTGCTGGCCCACAGGGACCAGCATGCGGCCTCCCACGCTAAGTTGTGCGACCAGGTTCTGCGGCAGCTGCGACACAGCACCAGAGGTTGCAGCCTGCCGGCGCAAGGGGGCGCCTTGCGTGGGAAATACGGAAATCAATACGAAATAGAAGACAAATGCAAACAATTGCGCACAATTTTGATTCAAGCTTTGGTTCTAGGCATCATGGCCTTCGTGGATTTTGAGATGCCACTCATGTGCCACTTTATTAAGCAGGAGCAGAGCGAGTGATGATGACAAGATTGTGATCCTGTGGGTGTGACTCGTATCCTTATCTTGGAGGCTGGATCCGGACCACGGCGGACTGATCTTAGGTTTGATGTGCTTCCCGTTGCGTCTGGAGCGCGCTTGAGGGGTGCGTTCCAAATTTCGTCTCGGCTGCACGTGAGATGAGCTGCAAATACCGTGGACAAAGCCCACGCACTACTGACGGGGATGTCTCGTACTCAATCGTACGAAGAAAACATTATGTGCCATTTCCTTTTTCTGCATACCATGTGGCGCACAGTTCTTCGCCTCAGGCCACGCCAGCTGTGATCACGGTGCACACTCCCTCACTCCACGCGCACTCCAAAAAAATGTAAAAGTGAAATCCAAATTCAAATCGTAATTTACATTCGAAATCGAAATTCAAATCGATGGAAGCGCGGCAGCCAGAAGCTTCAGCGGATCGGTTCTGGAACCCAAGCAGGCGATTTAGCATCCGCGGATTGCTGTGAGCTGGATGGTATGCCTCAGCCACAGTCGACCCACGCATGCAGCTGCCCGCAAATGTTGCTGTCATCAACTCACGTGCGCGAACGCGATCAGCCGTCTAACAGCATCAACCGTCGATCAGTTGTGTTAGATTGCCCGTCAAGCCCACCTGTGGCGCGGCAGCTCCAACGTGGATGCAATCAAATTGCTGGCCTTCCTCTATCTTCTGGTAACCATCTCCCTGATGTTCCGAAAGAACATGAGCGTTGGGATGCAGAACCCAGCACAACACAGTCGCGGGCATATTGTACCCAATGGGCCGACGTTCGACGGACGTCCACAACGTACTGGGATTGTTCTAAACAGTCCTTTCTTGGTCGGCAGATACGCGAGTGCTCGCAAAGGCGAGAGATGTTCCAGGTGAAGGCTCGTCTTTAAGGGGTGCCTATTAGGGCTACGTGTACACTGGTATGAAAATTAGTAATATTACCAGTGCACAGCAATTGTGCCACACAATGTACTGTACTGTAAAACAATTACTGTATTCCCTATTGGAGCCCAATAGTCGCGCAGGCAATGTGTTGATTATTCGCTGAGGAAGAGATAACTTTTGATCCGCGTCGCGTTGCGTTCAGCCTGTTCAGATATTGTGATGCGCGGAAATGCAGCATGGCCACCTTATCGGATATGAGGCTTTCCCAAGCACAGCAATTTCCTCTTGCGAGAACGCTGAATGGACGTTCAGTTGAGGTGAAGATCACCAGAAATTGGCTTCATTGGCTTTGTGCAGGTCTCTAATCTCCAACACGGCAGTCATTGCTGTGTTGGAGATCACGCAGCGCATCGCACGGTGCTGTGCTGTCGCAGCACTGCGCTATGACAGCACTGCATCTGCGGACATGTGCAACATTTGGAGACCAATTTCGCAATAGGAGGCGAGCCAGCCTCTGCAAATTCGTGTCCCAAGGTCGCCGTCGTCCTAAGATCGCCGAAGAAAGACTCTGGCCCACGTGTACATGCTGGATCCTGCCAGTCCAAGAGCTGCCAAGAACAAGGCTGCCTTTAGGGAGATGACCACAAGCAAACTGGCAAACAAAACCACATTAGCCTCAGACCAAATTTTGGAACTGCAGCAGAGGAGAACTTGGACATGCTCCAATCTCCACCGGAATTATGAGCGCTCCAACGTCGGAACTCGCTTCCCTAAGTCGGTGTCTACGTACACCCGCTTGGCACGGTCTTCTTCACCAACAACCCCAGAGACTTTTGTTTGCTCTGCAGGCATCACCTGGCAATGCGGTCGTTGGAAGCGCAGGCGCAGCCGATGTGAGCTGCCTTATTCTCGTGATATCATTCCCTTGCAGCCTCTAGTGTTTTCAGGGAATTGCCGGAACTTCCGACATGGACAACTATGCACGGATGTCTTGGCGTCGAGGTATTGGTTAGGAGGGTCCATTGTGGACATTAATGGACACATCGAAAGGAGCGTGAAGCAGGTTTACAACCGAGGAAGCGGCCACCACCCAGGGAGAAAGTCCCTTTCCCCCCTCCCCCCTTCCTTTTCTTCAATATCAAAGAAAACATCAGGTCCTGTTGTTCTTCATATTTTCGCTGAACCACCTTTCGGCCCAGTACATCATTTTACTGTGCATCAACTGTACACAATCAATTTTGCATTGATAAGTGCATCAGCACTATTCTGCCATCATAAATTTGCCCGTTTTCATTAACTTCTACCATTATCCAACACAACCAATACCACCATTACCGCAATCCCGTGTGCATAGAAGTACACACATGTGCATATCAAGGCATAGGCGCCTGCGAACTTGCAGCATTGTATTTATACAGCTGTATGTATGCACCTATCGGATGCGCCGTTCAGTTCTGTATCTTAGTGTGATGCACATGCGACGCCACGCACTGCTCCGCACACGGGCTCTTCGGAATGACACATGCCGCATCCGCACTAACCTGTATGATTTTCAGCGATCCGTCAGCCATCATGTCCTTTGCGAACTGCAGTTTCTCAAGACTCACCAGGGACCTCTCGACGAGCTCACCTACATGCTCGACGCCGAAGACCCTGCAGCACTCACTTTGCGCTGAGCTTTTTTGCTTGCTTCTGCACGGGATCCAACGCCAAAGCAGCAATGATGCTTTCCACAGTTCATAGACTAATGTATACATTGGTAAAAATGTACATCTGCATTGTCTACAGTATGTCTCTCTAATCTGGGTTCGTGTTCTACTGCTGTAGAAACGAGGCTTCCGTGTGTACGGCTTGCTGATGCACACCACAAGGCACAGCGATTTGTACATGACGTTCTGCATTTGTTTGCTCCTGGACGCCCATTATTGGGCACAGTGAATACCCAATATCTCAATACCGCAGGATCAAACGGCCCGCCTCGCTTGAGAAGTGGAAAACCTCTGCGTTGCCACGTTGTCAAGATTGCTTAAGAAACATTCATTGCATACATTTTGCTTTCAAAGCTAAATTTGATGAGCACACTGGGATCATGGTGCCTACAACGGTACCTGATCCAGGATGCGAAGCAAGGGCTACCATTCGGCTTTCGTGAGCGCCATGGGATGCGTTGGTTATTAAGTGCACAATATTATTGTCCTCAATATCGATCGGTCCCATTCTGCACTTGAGCGAATGTCCAGTAGGAGATCTTTCGCGACA
Source organism: Ostreobium quekettii (assembly GCA_905146915.1). Lineage (NCBI taxonomy): Eukaryota > Viridiplantae > Chlorophyta > Ulvophyceae > Bryopsidales > Ostreobiaceae > Ostreobium > Ostreobium quekettii. The sequence goes on along the minus strand of CAJHUC010000939.1, from coordinate 29,983 downwards.
GATTTTAGCATGTGCTTAAAGCTGTGACACTACAAATGAGCGATGCGCCGCAGTATTGACACGTTGTAGTACAACGTTGGGAGATCTTCTAGTACTTTCACGAAGCGTGCATCCTCCCACTTAAGGACGCTGTGAGTGTCTTCGCCGCAGAGAGCCTCGCAGCGTATGGCAATTACCTGGTGTCCGAATGGCCTCTGCAGATCCTCGCGAACATAGCTGTCAGGTATCCGCTTCCGCTGCCAACATCTAGCACCTTACCAGGCAAAGAATCAGTCTTTCAATCATCACAGAACACTGCGATCCCGTGCTACAAGAAACTTGGAAACAACTTTCGGATAGTGGATTTTATGGTGCAAACTTCAGAAGGTCAGATGGCCACATTCTCCGCGAGTACTAAATTGAGAGAATGCAGCACTTGCACAGGTGTTCGGACCTGTTAGGAAGTTGAATTTACACAAGACGGTCTTGCAAACTCAATCCCATCAAATTGCGTTACCCACCTCTTCCAATCATCATGCTGCGTTAATCAACAAGTATGGCATAATTCTCCATATGATTCTTCCCAGCTAAGGCCCGAATACTACGGGGATATTTGGAATTGCTGCCCAACCGAACAACCACGGTGACCCGACTCAGAGATTCGCGGCCTAATAAGGCAAAAGTTCCCTAATAGCGGACTTTTCCTGTAGATGCTTTGCTGATACTAGGTGCTTCAACTACATGCTGTTGTCGTGATACATCGACATAATCCGAGCGTTAACGAAACCGGCAAAGTGTTTTCAGTTGCTCGCTGACGGGTTGCGCAGCACCGTTAACGTATCGGCGCGACGCCCAAACGGCTCCACGCCATCCGTCATCCACTGGCATGCCAATGCAATCGGCGTTGATGTTACCCGCGCCCCGGGTCGCAAGACACCGGCCAGGAGCTCCAGACAGTAGGCGTGCATGTGGGGCGCAGAGATTGTGGCGTTGAAGCCAATAGGCTGAGGGGCATCGATGTAGCGCCTGTATGGCAATGAACGCTTGAAATGTCAGCCACCACTGGCGAATATTGGTGATCCAATTTGTACCGAGATCCAACGGAACTGACTGTTGAATCATGTGCGGAAAACATCCCGTATTATTTTTGGATCATTGCTTCAGAATAAGCGACCGCATTCGGGATGGCATGTGAATGAAATTGTGCCATTGATCGTCAAGCAGTTGTTTCTGGCAAAAATGGGTGGAGAGTTTACACCTAGTCCAAATAGATTTCCATACTACAGACAAGGGTAAAATCTAACCCTAAATCCCCAAAACCTACACATGAGAAATCCACACAAACTTTACGACCTTCGTATCTGAAAATGGAGGTTATCATCTATGAATGGAAGATGATGAAATATGTGAAATGGAGGTTATCATAATGGTGCAGACGAAGAAATAACATATATATATATATATATATATATATATATATATATATATATGCACTTGTCATTTACTCGTCTGGGCCAGTCTCTTCCTGTACTTGGACTTGGCTGAGCCTCAGTACGAGCTAGGGTTTCCCTCCGATCAGCGTGGACTAGGGTGAACCTCAATTTGAACAGGTCGAAACTATTTCCCGATAAAATTGCGCAACACGGGCAGCGCAACGTGCAATAAAATACGCTGGACTTGCAGCAACTCTTAGTAATAAAAGCGGCATTCAAGTTCACGTAATTTGAATTCCAGCATTTCAAATTTGTGCAGTGGTGGTGTTTTCTCACTTTTCGGTGAATGCTATATGAGAGTTTCAGCACGATGGCGGAAACTTTCGAAAGTTTTGCTAGATCCTCTGTGCTTGCTGACTTTTGCCCCATCAGTTCTCTCAACGGGGATCGCTATTGATGCTAATGCGAGAGCGGAGCAGAAAACACTGTCACTGAATTAATGCCATGGAAGCATTGAACAAAGTAGGATATTAGTTCTCAACCCCGTAGCTCTGGTAGAAGATTAACTTTTGCCACATTCTGACATGTGAATAACATTTGCTTTGTTGATAACTTTATTGCACATACTTTGTGGAAGCTTTTTCAACAGCATGCATCACCAGGGCGCTTCCATAAGTTTGCTAGGGACCAGGTCACGAGTGTAGTCGCGGCCGCATTTGGTTGTCAATTTTCATCAGCTACAATCAATTGCCAACAGGTAGCCGGTAAATGAGACGATGTATTTTCACGCCCTACAGCACTACGAGTGAGGACTCATCTTTTTATCTGGAACGAACAGGCCTCGATCCACGCTCCTCATTGCCCTCTCCAATTCGCACGTCTTGAGAATGCCGTTTCCTTGGCGCACAATTGACACAATGCTGTCGCGAACCAGCTCTCAGAAATGTCTGTTTCTTTTGTGCAGCCACTAGCTGAACACAACTAGGCTCGCCAAAATGCGCACTTGGAAGAGGCTTTGCGCAGGTAGCTCGCAAACCCTTTTCTTTCAATTCACTGAACGTTCTCCATTTTGCAGCGTATGTTTCATGCGTATTGTGCACACTGCTTGACCTCACTGTGTAGTTTGGCCTACTCCCTGTAGTAAACATATACTCCCAATACGTGGATTTCAAAGGAAATTAGCCAACGCAATGCTGTTCCATAAGTTACTAGTATACTTGTACTTGCACATATACTGACACTTATAATTTTGAAGCATGCTTCACTTCCTAAGCTAAAAGAACCTAAGAGAAATGCTCATGTTTGCTTTTGACAATGAAAGCTTTAATTAACAGAAAATTGTAACTGACATATTTGCCTTAAATTCACTGTAGTGTGTACAATTTTCTCTGCATTCTCGTAAACAATCTCTGCTGAAAAAAATGGCTGCTGCATGCTGGGATTCATTGGTGCTATTATTTGAGATTTCAAAGAAAAATGATGAACATGTTCGGCTGTACAGCCCTTTCCTCAGTCAAAACATGGAGCTGAAGGCCATTTACTCGCCTTGATACGCAACATTTCCTGGGATCATATGTACGAAAGTTTAGTACGCTGCTGATGTTAATTGGCCTCCGTATGACTCACTTATTAAGGCGTTGACCATTGAGTCGTTGCTCGTCCCATGGCACGTCCAAGACATTTTACTGACACAGTAGTGAGCCCTTTAATATCGACGCAACATCAGAGCGAAGTGTCTCTGACACCCAATGGCACTACGCGAGAGGGAAGGCAGCTACCTGGCACACACCTGCCCCTAGAGACACGGGCCAGTCCAAAATATTTACGTGATTTTCTAAGGTCAGTGATGGGATGTGCTGCGTTGCCCTAAAACGTCAAAAATGCATAACACATTTATTCCAAGCCAATATATGTCTGATATCGAGAGGCAAGGAATTGAAGGCACGCGCAAAGCACTCAAAACCCTCGGGATACTACGGAACTGTTGCTGACTGGTCATCAATACAACCTAGGAACTTTGACCAGCATGGCCAGCCGCATCAGCTCACCGCCGGATCTGCAGGGGACATCCGCCACCGCTGCCGATGTCCCTGCCACTGGCGATACAGTGAAAATTCGTTCCCAGCCCGTGGGCAAGGCAATTCACCACCCCAATGAGTCCAATTCCCGTCCTGGCCCCTGTCCTTGGACGACACGTCTTGCCAGAGTGGTCTCTGGCACACAAATCACAACGGCATCGAGCCGGCGGTGATGGAAATTCGCGCTTCCTGTCAGTGCTGTAAGGATCCAGTCTGGAGGCAGGGCGGCCGCTGAAACCGTGGAAGCCCCGAGTGCCCAAGCAGAGACATGCCGACGGCATATTGCGATCCCTTTGGAAAGGACGCGGAGGGATCGTCTCGGGCGGCGTGGCACATGCTCAGTCGCTCCAGGAACGCACAGTGCCAAGCGCCCGGAGGCCGTGCGACGGAAAGCCGAGGCACTGTCCTGCACGCCCAAACCATGGGCGCTCAGAGTGCCGGCAAAGGTGAGCGTCGAAAATCAGCGTTGGGCGTATTTTCAGCCTGTTCCTTATGACGTGGGTTCACTACGTCCCTGCGTTAGTTTCGGAGCGCAGTTGCAGGCACGGCCGTAGATCGTACGGGAAGTGAACCCACGCCGCATGCGTGTCCCTCGCTGCGCAATGCCATCTCATGACTAGGATTTCCGTTGCCCCAAGTGCACCCCATCGACAGGGAGTTCTGCCCTGCGGTAGACGGGTGCGGGGTAAAATGTAGGGGGCACATGGCGGTTGCAGTATACTGAGGACTTTTGGTGGTAGGTTTCACCCACGAGCAGGTGTTCGCAGCGGCGAAGAAGGCAACCAGCAGGGAGCGAGTCCTGCGGCGAGCCCGATCGGCGCCTTCCAAATCTCCAGGTACGCGCCCGATTTCGTCTCTGGAGTTGCGGAAGGATATGGAGTATGCTTCAGCGCATGCTTCGCTTCCGCCTTACTTTAAAACTCCAACAGCAAAACCAAACAGCGGTCACCGCAATTCCTGCTCATCAGATTCAGATGTGGTGCAGTTCCTGGAAATACAACATCCCGCTCATCATGTTCCCTTCACATTCCCTTGCTCTTGGGTGCGGCGAATCATGGGATGCTTAGATCAGAGGGACTGCAGAGCTTCGTGCCAAGCATAAGCATTTTATTATTAATGGTAATTGGCAGTTGTTGCTAAATGGCGACATCAAATAACAACGACTTGGTGCCCATCCCCGATCCTCAGTATTCAGTACTTTGTAACTGCATATATCCCATTGGTTATAGAGGGTGCCCAGGTATCACACTAAAATATTTACTGTCCTCTACATGATTATGAAATCATAGCCTACAAAGCCATGCGATTACGTAATATGAACTATGCAGTCAGAGGAACACCCTGTTGCAGAGCATCATTGCTTGGATTGTGTGTATTGTGTTCTGCAACCCTGAAGAGCCTGTTCCTGGTAACAGACTGTGGCCATTTCACTGACCGACCCGCCGCTTGGAAGAGATGCTCCAATCTGTCCAATGCCCTGGAGGTAACGTCTTAACCAACTCAGAATCCACAGATTTCAGATTTTCGGTTGATGTGCCATGTTCCAAGACTTCGCCTTCGATCACCAGAGTGCTAGCGGGAGTGGCAAGTGAAGCAACCCTTAATTTGGATCACTTTTGGCATCTTAGTCTACTTTGCATCGCAATACACGCTGGTGGAATTGGGGATACACCTTGTCAAACCTAGTGTTAAATGTCGCCAAAATCGAACACATCTGTCTTCATGCTTTGTTCTTTGCCACTGCAGCACATCCAGTCGGCCAGCTGTCCACAAATGGTATGATGCCGCCAATGAGAAGGGATGCATGCAGAAGCCGGCCGATTCTATCCGGGCGACGTTGCTTTCAAGTTTGGGAAATAAGGCAAATCACCCTGTGTGCCGGAGGGATCAGGCGTGCTAAGAGTCAGTGAGGCGAGATTGACCAAGAGGCCGCAGTCGGCCAGCGGCCGGACGTCACCGTCGACGCTAGGAGCGGGCTTGATCCAGCCACGTCAGGCGCCTCCGGGGGCGAAGACTTCCATCGCAAGGGGACCAAAGGTTTTGGGGAATGCGGCAAGTCACGCCGCTCAAGGTGAAACTGCTCGGAGGTCCATTTTGCGAAATCCATTTGAACGGTTTGCCCAGAGCCGCCAGCTTCTTAAGGCACGACTCGACGATGTTGGCGCTCCAGGCGTCAATTTTGGCATGCGCGAACTTGTTGTCTCCCAGGACTTGGGTCACCGCCTCTCGTACCATTGTGTCCACCTCGGCATCATCTATCAGGTCGTCCTCGTTGAAAGAACGAGGCTTTCCGCAGCTGCGCACACCGATTGCAATCGATATGCGCCTTGCTGTGGCTCTCGCCTGATCCGCGAATTGCTCTTCCTGTGTGTTCTGCATGGGTGGATCCCGGATTTTTTGGTGCAATATTTCATACTTCAATATTAAAGAGTCGCAAAAACTGCTTTGCTTGGGCAGAAAAGGGACCTTAAGTTTATCTTCTTGTCTTCATTTGTGACCTTGCTTGGTTGAATCAATCTGCCTTGGCAGACGCACTGGACAAACGCTCTTGACTGGCATTGAGAGAGGCGAAGGGGCGCAAGGCTTCCATACGTGGAGCAATGCAGCGTTTGACCCGCGTGATAGATCCCGCTCCCAGTCACGTTTCACTTGCCAAGCGAACGTGCAGCTATTCGCCAATAGATTCAAGGTGCCTGCAAGCTTGGGAAATTGCTGTTGAAAGATCCGTGGGAGGCTGTTCTGTTCCGAGGGGACCAGTTGAACTATGAGTCGTTGGGCGTGCGTTGCGCGTTTTGGCCTGGCTCAGTGGCAACTGCTGCTTCGGCGTTGCAACTGGTGGCGCCCAATGCTCATGGCGATATCAGCACCTGTTTCAGGTCCCCCACGCCGGTCGTGTGGCTGCGGTCCTGTGTCGGGAACAGCCTGAACACAGTGGGTAATGCCCTGTTAGGATGTGAAACCACTCAGTGGCGCCTCTGTTTTGGTCTCCACAATCTCTGCAGCATGGCGATCAACTCACTTGGCTTGTGCGCAGCCATTTCATTTCAAAGTTAGCTAACAACCACTGCCTCAAGAGCGCATTGCCAAGCAATCCTTGGGCAATAATCATCCCACTTGCAAGGAAGCGCAGACTCACGCGACACAACACAGGCAAAATACGTGATTGCGTAACGCAATTAAGCAATTGCAATGTTGTGTGGCAGGTTCCCTCCAGTGGGCATCTGCCGGCACTAAGTCGACCCAGAAGGTGCAGCAGCTCGTCCACAGGCCCTCACCCAAGTCGCCTCGCGGAAAGAAGCTGTCGTCGCCGTTGCTGGGCGAGACGGCAGATAGGCAGGACCGCGCGTCTCACAGGCGTCCGGGCCAGGGGGCCTCGCACAGCGCCAGGGGCACGGAGGCGGGCACCACGCAGCAGGTGACGGTCTCCAGATGTCGTCCCGCCGTCAGGCAGCGGTTCTCAGCGTCCAACCGGCCCGGCACACCAATAGCCTTCGGCACCACTGCCGCCAGGAGCGGCGCCAGCACAGGAATCTCCAAGTCGCCTAAGGCCAGGTGGCCTTACGCCAAGCCGACCGCCCCAGGAGAGGCTCATCCCCCGTCCAGGCCAGTCACGCCGCACATCCAGTCTGTTACACGTCCCTTGGAGTCGGAGCGGGTAACGGGGCCGGGTCGGGCGGGCGGCGGGCGCCCTGAGGAGGCGGAGTCGGCCGCCTTTGCGCCGCAGTGGTGCAAACAGGTCTTGGAGTTGAGCGGTCAGCTGCTGGGCAGCGGACATCGCTCGGTCGTCGACGCCGATGGAGAGGGTCAGGCGAGCTCGGCGGAGCGGGGAGGAGAGGTGGGTGGCGGCGCTTGCGTGCAAGAGTGGCGCCTACTCTAGAAATTCCTCCTACAGAGCGAGTGCAGTGAAGTACAGTTGACTGCAAGCTAAAAGAGCAGATACATTGTAATAAGGTATGAAGTATTGCACTCACTTTGCCTGAAAGAGACTGGTGGGTGCGACTATCTGACAGTCATGGAGGATCGGCGACACTCCTGCAGTCCGAAAAAAGCGCCGAGGAGGTCCGTTCAAGCGGCCATTTGGCGTTTTCCTCGGGCATGGATGCCTCGTATCTTCCACTGAGACCACAGGCCTACAACCGCAATCGCTGGACAGCTGATGCATGCAGGAGACAATAGCATGCATGTATGCAAGCATTTATGCATGGTGGTGCACTGGCGTCAAATACCCACGGTGGTCTCGAGATTTGCACACACTCATGGAACTGCGTGTGTCTCTTTAACAAAGAATCAAGATCCTAGGGGTATAGCCGGAACAGACTGGAACGGAGCCCACCTCTCACAGTGTGGTTTCCAATGTGTTGGATTAAAGAAGTGCATTTAACGAAATACATGAGGAATTTCTCACTGAACCATTGGCCAAGAGTTGTTGCTGCTGTGGCCGCACTGCATGATTCCATTGGCCCCTAGATGCACACATCTAACTGAAAGGGGAATGTCCTCTCTCAATATACAGGATACGTCTTGTAGTTCCAACAGCGAAGAGGAGGTGGTGAGCGAGTTCATTTCCAACAAAGAAGGTGCCCATGCTCAATGCACATCAATAGGTTCGTGCATCTGCTGCTGCAACAGTTTTGTGCGTTTGCTGCTGCAATGTGGCCCAATTGATTTTCCTGAACGAGAAACACCATGAGATCTGCATCCATACTGATACTGGCTCTGCCATTCCACTATCAAGTTATTTCTGAAATAGTTCAGTCCACTGTCTGGATGCATAGGCCTGCATTTTCTACGGACCCTGTACTGCATTGGTTGCATTCGTCTTCTGGCAATTATTTGGACACAGGATTTGTCTCCGCATTGAGCGCCGTATAGCAGCCGTTTGGGCATCGCGAATGCCAGTGAGCATTGATGGAAAAATCACCATTTAGACACTGGCCTCTTCTCGTCCATCGCAATGCCATTCCCCATGCTTTGAACCATGCATACAGATGCTTGCTCAATGCTTGCAGGGTGTAGCCGAAGTTTGGGCTGTGATGAAGACAGCACTCCGACCACAGAGGACGTGCTCGCGCAGATCAATTGTCAATCTCAGAGATGCGCACTGGCATTTGGGATAGATCATGAGTGGATGGTGAGCCGGTGTAGCAACTTGCCTTTTGCTGAAGCCCTCGGTAGACCCTTAAAGAGGCATCAGAAATTCCATCCCCAGGCTCTTTGATTGCAACAAGCGGAAATGAAGGAAATTGCAGAAGCCAAATTTGGCTTTAAAGCTTCATATTGCCAAATCAAGGACGCTTCATAGGAATAGACGGCAGTAAGAAGAACATGCAGAAACACATATTTACGCGACTTGAGTAGCTGCAACTTTGCAACAGCTAGAAAATAGGGCAGTAAATAAACCAAGCACGTATGTTTGCAATGATACATGTTCCTCATGCGCCCGAAAACGAACGTACTTATTACGCAAACCACAAAGTTGTACAACGTTATATGTTTTCGCGTCTTACTCGCTCAGAAAATTTCTTCATGCGCGCCACTGGCAGTTACCAGCGCCAATGTCACGATATTTTTCTGCCCGCACCGCCTGAATTGACAACTTCCAATTCTCATCCATATAACTTCAGGCGTACACAGCGTTAAATCTGACACATCCTGCTTGGGGTGCTCGAGATTTCCGGAGCAATGGTCAAACCGGGGATGAAGCGTGCCCGCCATATTTTGCCGCCTCAATGTGAACGAGTTCTTTATCTGGTGCAGATTGAGGTGCTTCTTCCCGAGGCGCATGGAGCATGGGACGACTATTGGGGACATCAACCTCCGGGGCAGTCGCAGGGGACGGCCGCAGCTTCGAACTCGCTGCCAGTGCACTCTTTGTGAACGGGAACTGTGCGTCGACAACAGCGGCAGCAGGGTGTAGGGCTGGTAGTTTGTATTGGTTGAACGTAATACGGTTGTACAAAACCAAAATTGGATCGACGAATTGTATGCTGCACATGTTCTGCCAGCACAAGCCTGGGTTGGGTGCTCCCGGGCCGCATCTGGGCATTGACCCACCAGGGACATGCTCGAAAACTACTCCATGTCGAGCCCATGCATTGCCAGTTGCAACTGTGGCGACGGCGGCAGATGATCGCATGAAGCACGACGACACAAAGAAATGCTACAAATATGCCGAATTTCAGAACACCGGGCTGTCCTGCGTGCAGCTTGAAACCAATTGGCAACACCACACATGTTAAAAAGCCACAATAAATGAAACACATGTACAGCTGCTCCGAAATTACCCCATTTGTCCCGTCCATGCCCCCATTGCTCCTTCGCCAAATCGCCCCCGCGTTTTCTGCTTTCCCCAGCACACCCAGTCGCGCAAGCGGCGGAGATGCCGGACTCCAAATCTGCTTGCCCTGGCTTCGCGACGCAGAACCTCTCCTGCTGCAGCAGCCCATCCCCAAAAAACATCATGCAAATTGCTCATCCCCGGGGCACATGAAAGCTTTGCGGCGCCAGGAACTCCAGGTGCATTTCGCCTGCCGGGTCTCGGGCCAGCAAGGACTTCATGGCCCCTTTCTTGTTGGCGGCGCCCGCGCGATGTCCGCCTGGCCTAGACGCCGCTCCGCTCCAAGGCCGTCGCCAGGCTGACGTCTGGAAGTACTGCCAATGGGATCCAGGGGGGCCGGTCACCGGCGCCCTGTGCTCCGTGGCCTTCGCGCTTGGATCCTCACACCTGAAACAGGCCTTCGTGGTGGAAGTGCCAAGACCGCGGCCGGTGACCAACAGGCCAGATCCCGGTGGTCGCGACGTAGCCGGCGGTTGCTGGTCAGAATCAGCATACCCGCAGCCGTTCAACCCCGCCGGATGACGAGATCCCGAGGGATCCCTGCGAGGCTGGCAGGCGTGCGAGGAGGCTGATAACTGGTGCGCAGATTTCGGGCGCACAGGCAGACGACAACTCCGTTCTGCTGCGTTGGGTCTTGCTGACTGGGGCCGGCCACTGGGGCGATGGAGGTGTGCATTTGGCGAGATTTCCTGGATGTCGCTCCGCCCCTGCAGCTGCACGCCGCGCCCCACCACGCCGCTCCGCGCAGCCTCGTCGAGATCCAACTGAGAAGGGGGGCCTTGTTTACCACATGGGTTGCGATCGTGGCCGGCACTGAATGGCCTCTTGGGCAGCAGCCTTTGGTGGGACGGGCGCACAGTGGCGGAGAGTGGCCGCCGCCCGTGGGGTCCCTGCACTCGTGCAGCTGCACCGCCGTCGCCCCGCTGCCGCCAATGCGTGCCTTGGGGCCCAGAATACCAACCAGGGGGAAAAACGATTCGATTGCCAGCTGCACAAATACTTTCGCGCTCAAGGCTCCCGTTCTGAAGAAGACGGAGATTGGCATTCAATGTCTGCCCTCTGTCCTGGCACGCACCCCCTGTGCCTCCAGCGGGTCCTGGATGGGCTGGTTCGCTTGCGGACGAGACTTGCATCACAGGATGTGCCGATGTCGGCCTCCTGGATGCGCCCTGCATTCTCTGTCCCCGTGGTGTGTAAGGGGCCCCAGACTGCTCTGCGGCCACCCCATGCTCAGCAGACTGGATGGCAGATTCGCGCCCCCGAGAAGCTTGCATCACAGGATGGGCCGATACGGGCCTCCTGTCTCTGATCTGTACTTGATGGCCCTGTCGTGTGCGACGTACCGCAGACTGTCCTGCATCGGGTACTTTCACAGGTGACTGATCGGCTGGTTCCCCTGTGCAAGGGGCCTGCAGCACCGGATGTGCCGATGTCGGCCTCCCGGCCCTGCTCTGCCTTCGACGTTCTCTGCGTGTGTGCATGATATCCGACTGCCCTGCAGCCACCTCATGTGTTGCAGATTGGTTTGCCATACCGCATTCGACAGAACTCTGCAGAACGGGATGTGCCGACACAGGCCTCCTCACTCTATTGTGGCTTCGATGGTCTTGTAGTGTTTGAACGGCTTCAGACTCGCCCGGGATTGGGGCGTGCGCAGGTGCTTGGCTGGGAAATGACCCGCAAGAGCTGGGAACGGCACCGGCGCTCCGTGGGCGTCGCCTCTGCTTCTCGCACACATGGGAGCCCTTCAGCAATATATAGAATCGTCCATGGCACCGCTGTGCAATTGATGGCAAGCGTGGCGACATAACATGCACTAACGGAACCCTGCAACTACAGGGCATGTGAGCGTGCCCATAAACTGAGCGCAAGTGGAGACTGCATGGTGAAGAAATCGAACAGGCTTCCATTGTACGTTGCATAAACATTCGTCGATCTCACTGCAGTACGGATCAAACCGGAAAATGCCGTCTTGTAATCCAACATACGAGCGCTCCACACTGATGTGCGATGGCGGAAAAGCTTCACAGCGGTGCTGCATCAGTGCGTGGTGTTGCAGCCAACCCAGTTCGCTCACCATTGATCGATCTCCCATGAGCTCCCTGTGCTTCCGAACATCCGCTTCCAGCTTTCGTTTCTCTATTTCCAGCCGCTTGGACTTGGCCTCCAGCACCTTGCTGTAGCTCCTGCCCTCCTCGAGGTCCTTCTTCACTATCCGGAGCTGCGTGGAAAGCCTGTCGGTGAGGGCACTCAATTGTTGGAAGGTGTACCGCACCCTGCCCTTCATGTCCACCCTGTCGGGAAAGTAGCGGCGCCATACGTTGTTGGCCACCTTTTGGAGGTCAATGAAGTGCTGGCTCGACAGCAGAGGGCACTGCTGGATCAGTATCTCCTGTGCAGCACAGAACCGCACACGACGGCCCGTCAACGCGCAGGAACTTCATCGAAGGTCAGACAACAAATTACGGACGCGATGGCTGCATTTTGCGGCAAACACAGTCAAAACAGTTTTGCAGCTTTGCACTGCACAAGAAGTCAATGGAACGAGGGCTCAATTGCCACAGGAATTTATATCGAACTGCAGATGCACTGCCACCCTGGCAGTCATTAGCCTGTGCACACTCATTTATCTCTCAGCTGCAGCATGGTCCCCGATGGCCTGCACTTGATTTCCGACGCCATAGGCCTCATAGCCCTCTTACCCAGCAAGGACAGGTTCACTTACCTGAACCGTCCGTCAGGTTGCTGGTGCTGCGACAGCCTTTTGCATCATGCTCATGTTCGTGCGTCCCAGACCTTCTCACGAACTTCCAGCACGAGACTCGTGCACTCATTTTCAGGAGTTAATGCTTTCACGAAAGCGTTATCGCTTCACGAAAGGCTCATTCATGAGAATGAACGGCGATGAATGAACATTTATGCATCATTGACCAACGTCGAAAGCCTTGCACACCCAAGTACCAAGTCTTCTTGCCGACAACCGCCACGAACCTGGACCGTGGTCACCATTGCCAGCGGGTCCTTGACTTCGATCTCCTTCCCGTTTACGACTTTGGCGAGCTTGGCGGACCTCATGCACAGCGACCATAGGTCCAGCACGGCCGTCTGCAGCTCCACCAGCTGCCGCTGGCGCGCCTCCAGCTTGCCAATGACGCTCGACTGGCCGTCCAGAGCGTTCGCCAGGCTATCGTTCCGCCGCTGCAGCTGCGACACGCTGCGGTTGTGCTCGCCGCGCAGGCGGTCCACGCAGTTGTCCGTCTGGCGCTGCAGGCCGTCAATCTGGGCGCGCAGCTGCCGGTTGTCTTCCTGAGCCTGGCCTGAACACGTGAAGAGGGCTGCCGTCAGGCATCGCCGGCAAGGGGGTTAGGATTTGTTACAAAGAGAAAAAGAAGCATGCCATGCAGAAGGCACCCCTCGCAAGTGTATGTGAGGCTCTTTTACATGCTATCAACAATTGTACAGAGCCTTTGCAGGGGGAGGGGGGGGTCCAACGTCCAGGGCGAGCACCAATGGGCGATTCCAGGCACACGGTTTCTCGCAACAAGGGACGATCGAGGACTGCGCCAATCGCTGGGAGGAGCGCCGGAGGCAAATATGCGAGGGAATGCAAACCTGGGCGTACCAACCAATTAATGGGCCTGGCGGCGCTGCTTTTGGAAACCGAATGCAAGACAGCGAATCCTTTCCCATGCGCTGCGCCTGCTTTCGGAAGACACAGGGAGTTCTTGTGCCTTGCAGGCGACGGCGGAAAGGCAGAAGGGGCGCCTCCGCGCGGCGCTGTGTACCCTGAGCAGCAGGTCCATAGTGCCCAGCTTGTCATTCTCCAGGAACTCCAGGCGGTCGACGACTTCCTCGGGGTTCTTGAACACGAACTTCTCCGCAAGGCGGTCGAACACGGGCTCTAGGCGAGCGTGAAGCTGCAGCCGCCGCTGGTGCTCGATTTCTCTCTGGGTCTGGGCGTGGAGGCGCCCGCGCAGCAGCTCCACCGTCGCCCGTAGGGCCTGCGATGACAATCAAAGTCGTCGCTCAAATCGCCACCGCGATTTGCGAACAGTAGTGCAAAGCGCGCAACAACTGAATGTCCAGTCCAAGTGAATTTTCGCTTGTCTGCGTTGACACAATTTCCTGCATTGTCCTTAGCGAGGTTTGGCTAAAAAATGGTCCCGTCTTAGATCTGCGCGTCCAGCGGGTTATCATTTTGCAACCTTTTCGGTTTCAAGTCGATTGGAGACCTCCTCCCACGCTGCACGGCAGTCCTCCTTCATTGCTGCCATCTCGCGCCGGATCTGGGTGACATCTGCATCCAGAGTCCGCCTGCAAGCGCCACCACAGCTGAAATTGGTGAGCGCACAGCACTGATGGCTTCCGCCCAACGCGTGAATACACATCAAAAGGACAATCGACAGGTATTCGAGTGCAGAAAATATGTTGCGCAGGTAGAACACGGCACTTTTAGGACGGCGCCTAGGAATTTTGGGAGGGGCAGGTCGCCCACTGAGCGGTCACAAAACAGTATCACTGAGTATTAATTTTCGTACCCATTTGTCAAAAAGTGTGTGGCGGTTGCATTGCATGGTAAGATGATAAAAAATTTGCGTCATTACTTTCGTGACGCAGGTTGTAACACAACAGAAAAATTGTCCCTGTGGTACACTCAGTGGGGGTGGCACCACCTGCCATCAGGATCGGCCGAGCTGGGTCGCCTTGGCAGTTGATGCCTGGCTCCGGACCTCGATTCCCCTGGCGATGCAGACTGTGGTCTTGGAAACTGAGATGCCATCGGCCCACCTCGATCGTTCGTGATCCTGTTTCGATTGTATTCTTCGGCGCTGTCCTCGTTCTTGAGATGGTTGGCGATCTGCATGGCACAAAGGACGTCCAGATATGAGCGGAGGTGACCGCATCGCGGAGATTTCACGCAAACTGGAGTGTGGGAGGGTCTGGTGAGCTTCGCTTGGAATTTTTGCTTCGCTGGACATCGAATTCCGGCCAAGTTCAAGAGATGCCTCTACAACTGATGATGATTCATATAACAGTATTTTACGACATATTTGTGCTGAATGAGTTCCCTGTCATGCAGCCTTTATAATATCCTCCAATATTTTGCATTTCCTACGGCTACGAATCAACAGTCCTTTCAACTTCATTTACCGGCAGTTGGGCGCCGTCAAAAGCCCTTGGCTTAAAAACTATAAAGCAAAATTTTGTCAATGATCCTCAGACACGGAAGAGGAGCACAAGAGACATCCCGATTCTTACAATCCCTGTCGAGCAACTCACAGCTATTCTGCCTCTTTCTCTTGAAATCCACAGAGTCTCTTTCGCTGATTTGGGCGTTTGCCTCATCTCCCCGCCTCCACCTCCCTGCCTGATGACCGCGCTCTCCGCAAGTCTCAGCTTGGCTTGCGCGGCCAAAACGGCACACTCCCTCTCAAGCCTCTGCAATCTCTTGTTCCTCTGACACATGAACAGTCCTCAGCCGTCACTGAAGCACAATGGTCTAATGAACACTGTTGATGCGACAATACACGTTACCGGTCTGAGGTTTGGCACATCATGATTGAATCATTTTTGGCACTGTACCTCATTTGAAGCACAAATGGCAAATGTGGCATATGAGGATGGGAATGGGGTGGTTGGTCAGAGGCATGTATCGTATCGCCTATGCACCGAATATCATATTTATATCCTACACGAGACCATAGGTGGTCCTCAGGCTACTCAGCTGATGAGCTTCCATCCCCGGCAGGTATTTGAAGTGAAAATGAACAGAATTCCAGGTGAGGTATGTCTTTGGAATTCCCTGAAACGAGTGGATGTGAGGAAGCGCCCTTACGGGTTTGGTTCCTTTCGACTTGCTGTCATTCGTCGCAATGTCGCCAAGTGCATCGCGAGCCCACCTGCACATGCAGAGCAGACGCAATGAAAACAGCCGCAAACCAAAAAGTTGATGCACCTTACATTGCCGCGTATTTGGGACGGTACTCCCTGGGCACAGACATTTGAAACAGGCTACGGGATTATCGCTGATCGCTTGTCGGCTCATAATGGAATTTCGACCACGCATGTGAGGTACATGAGAGCAGTCACTTACATGAGCGCCATGCTTTTTGCTTAATTACGATTCTAAAACAATTGAAGTCACCTGCTGCTTGCACTGCGAACACAGCAGCAGGGGCATATTTCCGTAGAGCATAAGGATATCGCAACAGGGGCTTTTAGCGGCTTACTCGTCCCATAACTGCAGAGCCGCTGCGCTTCTTGCGTCTTTGGCATCCGCCGTTGTGCGACCGCCAGAAAGCGACATTGTTTGTGATGATTGCCTCATATCTGCTGAGAAGCCACGCTGATTTGAGCTCCTTGTGCGGCCCATCATCCCGCCCCTAAATTTCAAGCCGGGAGTGGCAAGCGATTGAAGGCGATAATGGGGCTTGATTCTGATGATGTGTGCTCTCCGTTTGCAATTTCCCTGAAGCGGGGAATATTCCTTGATGGTCCCAGTTTGGCGCCGCCCTGAACAGCAACGTGCGTAGTTGAAAATTAGGAAAACCCATTTATCCCACCAACTGAATTGGTGAATAGCAATATCTCTACTGCTCAACTGCGAGTACTATTTTAAAGCAAGGCCTTCAATGGCACCAATGAAAAGATGCTCAACAGCGTGTTTCATGGCAAGATCCATGAGATACGCCACACCTCTTGTGCGCCAGAGCTGGAGAACTGGCTGCAGAGCTGCTCACTACTGTAGGCATTGTGCAAATCCGTCATTGACATATGAATCACCATGAACAAAAGCAGCCTGCTGTCAAGAAACTGGAAGATGAGCTGACCAGAAGAGCATTGCAATGCGATGCATATATGCACTCAAGCTCATTGCCACATCATCTTTTGATCGATCGACCGAAGCCACATGGCATCTTGGGGTGCAGCGCTGCGACATTGCACCGGTGCTGATAATCCAGCTTGGGGCTTTAAAATGCAGTTGCCTTCCATATGTCTGAATTCCAAAAAGATAGAACTTGGGTTCTCATTGCATACTCTTCGCACTCTTTCTCTCTTGAGCAAGCAGCTTTGGGTACGTCCTACCCAATGCATGCATCAGGTTGAGCACTATTTGGAACAGGGAGGCGGAACGCGAAACAACAATTTGGACATCATCGCGGATAGCGCCTCTTGCCGTGGTCTCGGCCTTTTCCCCAAACGCGGAACTATGCAGCTACGGTCGAGCAGAAATCTGTTTTGCAGGTCAACGGGTTGATTCGCCGACAATCGCCGAGCTCTCAATCGCAAAACCCGCATCTTTTCGCTCCCCCACTGCACCCCCTCGGCCTAATATTCACTCTTACAGGCGTGCGAGGCACCTCGTCATAGAGGGCCCCCTGAAGCCGTCTTCCCCATCCGGGCCTCAGTTCACCCGTCAGTTGGTGAAGAAACCCAGGACGCGTTAAAAACTGCGTCCCCGGAGAGCGTAGTCCCTTGAGGCCCAGGTCTGATTCCCGGGAAGTATGCACGTTGCAGGAAGATGCCTGGGCTTGGATTGAGAAGGCTATCGTGTGTGCCGACGCGTCTCAAGAGCGGCGTCTGTTGACCACGTGGATACCGGTCAACCATACCGTTTGAATTCAGGGAACGCGAGGAAGGTCGTATAGCTTTAGCAAAGGAAGGCAGCATGAATGGGCACGCGGCAGCGCGCTTCGAAATTTGCCTTGGGAGGCGATCACAGCGCAGACAAGCGCAAACTCATTTCAAGCGAATTTTTGCCCTGACAGCATTAGTAACGATGGACTGCTGGGCATGAGACTGGTTGAAGGGGCCTCGGCGACAATCAATTCCAGAATTTTCAAGGCGATTGTGTCCTTCAGGTCATTTTGCTCCAGATCTGGAGCAAAATGACCTGAAGGACACAATCGCCTTGAAAATTCTGGAATTGATTGTCTCTAGAGACGAGATCCATTTTCCATTGCACTGCCAGGCCTATGATAGCATCCGCCGAAGCCACTCAAGTCTTTTGCGATCTCGCAACACAAAGGCACTTTTGCTCCAGTTCCTGCTCGCCAATTGGTGAAAACACTATTTTGTATTATCATCGACAATCGCTTCTTGGCATTAGGAGCTCGTAGATCCATCGACTTTGTGTTGTGTTACATCAGGTTTCAATGAACTGATCACAGGCATCAATTTGCTAGGGCAAAATAGGAAGCTGACATCTACCTCATTGCCTTGTTCTGTAAAAAATGATGATAATGATGCTGATGACGATGATGATGAGGCCTTCAACCACCGTCTTTCGTTAAAGATTGCCGCCAATCGTGGGTCTGACAACTGCTGAATGGGGCAGCCTGAATTGCACAGTGTAACGAACTGAGCACTCGATTGACAGGACGTACATTTCAGACACACTTACAACCCACAGCCAACAAAACAAGCAGACCTGGCCCGGTTGGTGAATACTGTGGAATTCCCTGTGCGGGACTGCTGGCCCACGACCGTCGAGAGCCAACAGGTGGTGCGAACTCGTACGCTGCTTGTTCGACAGGCGCTGGCAGTTTCACCGTGCTGGAGTTGCAACGTCCCCTTTGAAGGAGAACGCTGTGGCCACTTCAACCGACGTGTGAAAAGCAGCAGATGCACCGAACGCCGGGGTGCTTCATAGCTCGCAAGGATCCACTCTTTTGAACTAGCTTCGAAACAACTGCGTTACCTCCCGGGCTTTGAGACGAGGACGTTGAGACGCGCGCTGGCTCGCTGTTTAAACCATCGGCCTTTGATCCAGCAGCGAGTCAGCGATTCCGCGAATCAGCGAAGTATCTCGGTGACGCCTGCTCTGCGGGAACGGCCCTCTATCTAAACCTGGACTGTTCTTCGCGCAAAAGGCCTTGCCGTGGGGAGCTCCCCACTCGAGTGGGTCGGCAGGCGCCAATTTCACGTCGGAGAGCTTGAACGGCGATGAACCGTCGAGGGGCCACAGTGCGGACATGCGCCAGCCGTGGCGTCAAATCTCTGGCGTTGAATCTCCCTTGAGGGGGACGGCGACTGGATACAGGCGCGTTTCGGATCCCCACCATCCCCGACGCCCCCTGCCTACGAAATGTCCGTCCGCACAGGCGGTCTTTGGCCGCTGGGGGTGGCCTGGGGACAGGTGAGGATGCTTCAAGCCACTGGAGACCGGCGTGGAGGTGCACTTTGGAAGGGTTCCTTACTGCGTGCGCGGCCGTGTGGCACTGGTCCGGGCGTACGGGCAGCCTAGCCGAGACCGTTGATTGAAGGGCACCAAGCACTGATGTTGGGGTGGTTGTCGGCTGAGCCAAGGCCGTCAGATGCCCCGCCACCGCCCGCAACCCCACGCCCGCTGTACCTGCGGCGAACCGTTGCGGTACCGCCTGTACCTTCGCAACGCCGGGAAACGGGGTGAGGGCGGCCGTCAAACCGTACGAGATGCCGGAACTGTACCGCCTCCTGTACAGCGGGCCGGCTGACTAATCTTCCCGGGCCCCTTTTGATGGGCGCCGTTTCGGAATGGGCCGGGGTACGAGACCCCTGCGGCTTCCAAGAGCCGCACGGTTACGAGCTTCCCTCCCCGGCCCCGGTGTCCGTCTGAGCGGGCACCCTCACCGCTCCGGCGAGTCCCCTTGTGAGCGCCGGGAATCAGTCGACGTCCTTAGCCCCCTGACAAAACCTTGGGAACGGGCCGGCCCGGGCGCGTTATGCCCCTGACCGCACCCACCGCCCCCACGCCCACAGTTCAGGCAGTCAGTCGCCCCGCCGCCCCAACAGCGCGCGCCTTCCGCGCCCACCCCGCCCCCCCTTCTCCAGGCGCCACCGGCGGCATCGCGCGGCATTCCGTCACCGTCCAGGCGCACGGGGCGGCTAGATCGGCTTCCTGCGGAGGGCCAACGGCAGTGGGAGGGCGGAAAGGGGGCGCCCACGAGCCAAAGGGCAGGGGTCGAGCGGCAGGCGCTCGAGAGCGGGTTTAGTCAGAGGGGGGGCTCACTGCCGCGGGCGGCGCCGTCGGTCCTAAGGGAACACGCTGGCGGAGCGGAGCGGCCGCGAGGGCGAGGCGGTGGGAACAGGCGGCGAGGAGGGCGTCGGGCGGGGCGGCGCGGACGGGCGCCGGGCGTTCGGCGAGGGGCGCGGGCTGGCTGATCTGCGGGCCCTCGGATACAGGGGGGGCGACATGGACAGGTGGGGGGCCTTCTGTGTGTGTGTGGGTGGGGGGCGAGCTGCGTCGCCCAGCGTTAGGTCGTCGCAGCGCAGCTGGATCGTCGTGCCATCGGCCGCCGGAAGCCTCTGGTTGATGGCGCCCGCGCGTGGGGCGGCGATGGGTCTCGGGTCCATCGAGTGGCTGACCGGGCGCAGGGTGGCTGGCAGGGTGACGGCCGGCCCGGGCGGCGTGGCGCCCCACCTCATATCTCCGGAAGTGGACATGACCGGCTTCTCGGAGGACGACCTGCGCTTCCTGGTGCTCCGCTCCAGGCTGCACTCGGGCGAGATGCCGATGCAGGTGCGGCGCGTGCCGAGGCGGCTTGGGAAGGGAAGCAGGACGTGTTCCTGCCCCCGTCGATGGCTCCGACGGTTGATGGGCCCGTCGGAGCGCCGGGCGACGCCCGCGGACGTCCGCGGATGCATCGCGATGCATGGCCTGGATCCACGATCCCTCCTTGGCGATTGCCCGACTCGTGCCGTCCCTCCAGGTGCGGCGAATCGGGTGTCCGCCTGTCGCGAGGGGCGCTTTGTCGCGTCATAGTTGCTGAGCGGCGTGTGCCGTTGATGCAGGGGGGCCAGGGCCTGCTGGCTGCCGAGCACGCCGGCCTGAGCCGCCCCTCGCCCCAGCTGGCGTCCGGCATCCCCGGCACGGTGGGCGTCGCGGCGCCCGGGGCGGGCTTGATGGGCCCCCAGGGGCACCCCAGCGCGGGGCCCCTGCTGCTGGGCACCGGCGGGATGCAGGGCCAGCAGGCCGCGCAGACGCTGGCGGTGTCCTCCAACCTGCTGTTCGACAACTACAAGGCCCTGTCGGGTGGGTTTGATTGGCGCGGAGTCGACGCACAACGCTGGCGCCGGTCAACCGCGTTGGCAGCCTGGACGGCTGATGGTGATGCCTCCAATGCAGCGCGCTGTGCGGATGAACGTGGCTATTGTTGGGCACCACTTCCTCCTTGTGAGAGGAGGTGGGGTGGGGTGGGGGTGATTTGTGTCCACCACTTTCAGCGAGGCCGGCTTGCTGGGTTCCGTAGACGAAATCTGTTCAGGTTGCCGCGAGCCTGTCTTGTTGCTCCAAAGGGTTTGAAAGGGCAGCAGCACATGGTCGACAACAGCGTGTTTGGCTGGTTGAGATGGGGGCCTTGCGGTGCTGATGGGTTTGCGCTTGGTGTGGCAGGCGTTCTGGGTGGCGGTGATCCATTGAAAAGAGGACTTTTGCAGCAAGCAGGAACCGTTGAACACACGCCACCTGGAGGAGTAGGCTCGCCAGACAGCCCTGACCTTCAGGTACATGGTTGACCAGATTTGCTGGAGATCAGATGACCTGCCATGACCGCCTTGCATGTGTGCAAACAGTTGCACCTATGTTGCACCATGAGAGCCTCTTGGTGTTGCCATGGTGTGCAATACTTTGCTGTGCATCCTCACCTTTCTTCACGTTATATCATCCCCTGAGCAGCCAGACCCTTTATTGCAAAGTGCACTTGCATAAAATCAATTATTGGTGTGTTTTGGCCAGGCACCAAACTCGGAGGAACAGATCCTTCGAACACAAAAGAAGAGGGAAAAGAACCGAATTGCCCAGCAGAGGTTCAGGCTGCGGCAGAAGGTGCGCCTGCAGTGGAACAGCAGTTTGGCTGGCACCATACTCTGGACGGATGTTTACCTTCTGTGACCATTGTCTAGCCTGTGCAACATTCAGTGCACCTGAGTACCACTATCCTCTCGGTGCTGGCTGGGACGTGCTGATAAGTTTTTGCTGTGCTGTGGAACAGCAACTGGTGTCCGATCTGCAGGACGAGCTGTCGAAGAAGTCCAGGGAGATTGATGACCTACGGCAGACCAGAAGCCAGGTTGAGGAGGAGAACAAGGTGGGAAAGACAGGCTCCAGGCTGCCCGTGGAGTACTTGCCAAGTTTGAATTTTGAGTATAAAGAGTATGCTTACCAATGCATGTTATGCATACGGATTAAGTATGAGCAACAAAAGGCGATGTGGGAGACGATGAGTGCATCTGCAGATTCATGCTGCACGGTGAGCTGTCAGGTGCCGATGTTGCATTCTAGTATGCTGTTGTTGCACAACACTTGCACAGAATTGGCACCATGTACTGGCCGAGCACTATACTGCATATTAAAAAATAGTCATCCCCTGTTTCACGTCGTTGTAAGGGTCGGTACTCTATTGTGACACTGACAGAGAGCTCTGTGCTGCACACTGTAGCACAGTTCGCTGATGCTCTCAGCATCTGCCTCATCATGTCTTGTTGTGCAAAACGAAATCCCAAGAATAGTGCTCAGGAGGGGTGCACCCACTGCATGGCACGTTTTTCCCCCTAATAGCATTCAGGGTTACTCGAAGTGTGGCAACGATGTGCTGACTCCAGTGCCCCCATTTCTGCAGGTATTGAGGAAGGCCCTGGAACAGATGGATGTCGATGTTGAAAAGGTGCTGCAGTACACTGAGAGTCCGCAGCCTCA
Source organism: Ostreobium quekettii (assembly GCA_905146915.1). Lineage (NCBI taxonomy): Eukaryota > Viridiplantae > Chlorophyta > Ulvophyceae > Bryopsidales > Ostreobiaceae > Ostreobium > Ostreobium quekettii. The sequence goes on along the minus strand of CAJHUC010000939.1, from coordinate 7,480 downwards.
GTTGGAAGACCTGCCATCAGTTGCACCTGCCATTAAGCAGGAGGATGACAGCTCTCAGTCTAAAGGGTGAGTGCAGCCTGATTGCATTCAGGCCACAACAAAATATTCAAGCAGCATTCAGGGTCTGTGATGTGAGCATCCAGATCGCGAGGCTGGGGGCACACTGTGCACTGCACAGGTGCAGCTGATGTTTGCTGCTCACCACAAGACAATGTTGCCATGACCATTTTCATGGCGGTTTTGTGTGTTGGCCATCATGATTGTCAGTAGCGCACTGGCTTTCTGATCGGTGACCTGGCAGAATCTCGATCTTGAGTGCCATACCTGCATAACTGACGAATGACAGTTGGGGCCTTTGATTGTGTTGGATTGATTGGGGAGTGCTTGAGATTGTGCGGTCGATTGCTCTGATGAGTGCCTGCTGGGAACATACAATGATTGTGTGGGGCTATTTTCGTTCCTGGCAAGGGCCAAGCGATGACTGCCATGGGGAGTTGGTAGAACTGCCCCACACTGAGACGGTGGATCACAACTGGAAAGGCATTATTTGTTGAAGGCGCATGCCTGTGTCTCATTGCTGTCCAGAAAGTTTTCTTGTGCTTGGGTTTCTGGAGATGACAGCTAAAGATGCAGACTCGTGATTATCTGTCTGCTTTGCTGCCTCCCAGTCTTGTAGCTTTCTTTATCACTGGTGAAAATGGCGCAGAATGCAAAGTTCGAATTGTATGCTACATCGTACACATCACGACTGGTCATTGTTGCAAATGGTGTGCTATGTTTACGCTGGCTGTTTAGTAATTCGGCACTGTCTGAGTAACAGGGATAGAGAATGTGGAGTGTGCAGGTGTATGTGTGTCCTTTCATTCTTGACATGCCTTGTGGGAGATTACTTGGCCCTCTGGACCAGTGGCATGAAATTTTGTTCACTGCTACACTTGTGATAGAGACCAGCAACACCTATGACGACAGCAACAACTGTTATGTGTGTGTTCGTTTGGCAGGGATGACTCCATGAGCAGGGATCCCATTGATGCACTGGAACCTGTCAACAGCCCTGAACTTTTGTGACGCCTCCTGCATCACACCTGTCCCATGCCTGACCTTAATTCTTCCATATCTTCCGCTGGACAAGTCCTAGAATTCTGGAAATCTGGTAGTTCATGCCTTGGGCACCGTGGGTCTTCCCATGGCGACTTCCCTGGGGTTGCCAAGAATAAAGCTCATGGTGTGGGACACACGGGATCATAGCTTACAGCGGGTGCTGTTTCTGGTGATCGCTGGCAAGCTCTTTGGGGAATTGTGTTTCTGTTGGGTTGTATTTTAGCCGAGTTTTGACTGTTGGATTTCCATGGGGAACTGCTGGAGGGTTTGTTTTCTGCTAGCTCTCAACCCTGCCCAACCAGGAGGCTGTGGAAAATGCACTGGGGGTTGTAGAATATCGGGGTCGAGAGAACCCACTCCTTGAACTTTGAGTGGGGGAGTCCAGTAATTGTCCTAGAGACATAGCCCAACTCTGCATGGATGGATGGCGTCAAGCTGTGGATATACAAAAGTGGCTGTGTTCGTGGTAAGCCCGAGTTGTTTGGAGCAGGAATAGGTGGCATCGTCAGAGGGCTTTTGTTTGCCCCTTCCTGATTGTGAGGACTCACTGTATTGGGATCCTTACCCTGGGGAGCACCCTCAACGTGCGGTTGGCTTGCCGTTGCTGTGGCGCTGGCCTCTGTGCTGCGTCGTTGATCCTACCAAGTCATTTCACCAGGGCGGCAGCAGAGTGGGATGGTCTTGTGTCTCGAATGCCCTTGACGCACAGTTGTCAAGGCACGAATAGGCATTGGTGCTGGAGGTGCATGACACACATGTGGACCATCAGTCAGGGATATGTGCTGACAGAGGTGCTCGGAAGAGCTGTGGAGGCCGGATATTGGCAACATGTTGTGCTTCCTGCTGAGATTCTGTCGTAGCGTTGTGCAGAGATGCACCCCATTGTTGGAGGCTTTTTCCCTGGATGCTGGGATACACCCAGTTGGAGAGTTGAGAGCGAACTGAAACTCAAGAAGTTGAACCCTCGACTGAGTAGTGAAAACCAACGGTAGTTTTGCAAGGTGCGAGGTAGCATTCTCATTTCACGATTGGACACATCCCATTAATTGCTTTACTGTTCGTATCGTTCCATGTTGATTTTTTCAGTTGAAAATCATGGGCGTTTCGCCACAGCCTGGCTTTATTTCATGTCAGAATATTTAATTTTAGCGGGTTCATGGCACCGAAGGGCCCAGAGGGCAACTGTGTGCCGTGTCGTCATCAGATGAGTTGCGTTGATAGCGCCTAGTGTTTTGGCTGGGACAAAGAGGGCAAGACGGGAAACAGAATGCGTTTTTTAATGCAGTGTTCCTGCCTTTACGCAATAAGGCATATGTTCCATAGGGCCAGCCTGTTGGCTTTCTAGCCATCTCTTCCCCGCGTGGATGGAGTGACAGCATAGTCTCTGGCATATAGAACACAGCCTCTTTTGGAGTGTGATGCCAAGTTGCTTGGCAAGCGGCTCGACCAATGTGGCGATCAGCTGCGCAACGGGGGAATTTCGTGTTTCAGCCACTGGTGTCCGAGATAATGGTGGTGTGATGCAATGCCATAGGTGAGGCGGTGGGTTGGGCGTCTCGCAACTTAGTTCAGAGGCGCTCCCCCAGGTGGCTTGTGGTGGCAAAAATGATTAATTGAGTTGCAAAACAGAAGCGCTCAAACTGTGTGGTAAAATAACAGTTGTTGATAAATTTTGCCGCTGTCACAGGGTGCGGTGTGTCCTCAGTTGCATTGGTTTATTTAGGAAACTGAGTCGATTGCCCTTGTTGAGCTGTGGCAGCTGCGCATGGCCAGGCACCAGGGGAAGGGCGTTGAAATGCAGGGTGCCCTGGGGTATCGCGCTGGGAGCTGTGATCAAGACGTCTGCACCAACTTGCATCGCTTGATGGTCACAACTTGGCGCGTTGCTTATGGAGTTGATGACGTTGATGGGTCCATCTCAATTCCAATATCAGAGCTGCTTTGACCACCATGCAGATGTCGAGTATCTGTGGCAGAAGACGTTGTGTACAGTGGCGCACACGTTCGCTCGTCTTCATGAGACAAGGGGTGGCTCGCGTTGGCCGGAAGACCATTGCTGAAGATGCCACCTGCTCCGGAAAGAAATGTGCGTCTCCCATGCGGGGCAATAGTGTGTGCTGCATGAATAGAGCTAGATAGCCGGGTAATCTAGTTTAGTCATGTGCTGGGATAGATGGTAGTGTGGTGGGCTTGGCATCAAAGGCGGAATTGCTCCTCAATGCGGCTTCTCATTGGCACGGGTGTGGGGCCTTCGGGCGAGAGCAGTGTGCGGAACTGATTTACATTGAAGCTGCTCGAAAGCGCCTCAACTCGCATTGGACAATGGAGATTAGTGGCCACAGTTTCTTTGCGGCTTAAAATAAACGCCATTAGTCATGAGCGTTTCGACGGATTTGCGATTCCGCTTGGACCACAGGACGGGTCTGTAATCCCTGCGTTGGGACATGGGGTCCAGTGAGCGGTGCAGCTGCAACAAGTGAACGAGGTGCTGCGCGCCATGGCCTGCCGGTCAGCCGGTTTGTGACGAGCGACCAGCTGCTTGGCGCCCAACGCACGCTTGGGGTGACTGTGTTGGGGCGGCATGGATGGGTACATTCATCCTGGATGGGTGCATTCATCGCGGTTGGGCGCAGGGGACCTGTGCAGAATCGCCCTGCTCACAAGTTGCGCTTCCCACAGTCGCACTTCACGGAAGATCCCCACCCCCAAGATGGCGCTCAGCTGCGTGAAGATCTATTTGCAAGGAAGCCGTGCACCCATTCTTCGTGGTGTTTGGTGACGGACTTTATAGCAACAAGGGGGCGTCGGGGTCTGTTCATGGGATCAGCTCGCACAACTTCCGCACATCATCCCATCCTTGAACACAAGGCGTTCTTCAATCAAGGGCGCTCTTCTCGGCAGTGTGAAACGGACTGAAGGGCCACAACCACATCGGCAGCATGCCTTGCGCGAAGCAGAATAAGGGAACAGAAGCTGCTTCGTACCAATGGCGCTGCACGAATTGCCCCAAGATTGGCGATGCACCAATGAGCTGCTTATGGCATGGAAATTGTTGGTGCATCAATTCTAAATCGCAAAGCACATGCGCCCATAGGAACAGGTGTATCTGCTCTGATAAGGCGGTTCTGACGTCATGTCAGACCACCTGGAGTGCACACGTGACAAAGTCGTCGAGTTCACCCTTCACACGCTTGGCTCAATCAGTCGAGTGCCGCAGAGTATTTCTGCACTCGGTGCTCACGACTCCGCATCGATCGGCTGGTCACCAAGACATTTTGGAGCACGACCCTCACACAGAATGCAACGATTTGGGCAGGCAATCCGACGATGGGCACCACAGCGAAGGTCACCGCTGGATCCACAATTAAAAACCGGCAGGAAGGCTCGCTGGGAGGCTGGACATGCAAAACGCACGCAAATGTCCAGCTGCAATCGGCCGCCATGTACGACGACTCGGTGCACGATGATCACGCCTCGATCACCGCCAGACTAAACGACTAGCCTCAACCCTTTGGGAGGATCCCTTGGGTCTTTCGCTGACTGAAACTCGCAGCCAAAGAGTCGTTGCAGCTGTTCAGCACCACCTCTTGGTGCACACACCAGAACCCATGCGTTTTCCCGCCAACCTCGATTGAGGCAGCTCCCAAACACCCACCGGGCTTAAAATAACAGACGTGTCCAATTGGACATGTTGCAACATTGGGCCTTGTTGAAACATCCACCAGATCACTCCATGTCACTTCAAATCTTTCAAACATATACCATACATGTCTCTAGGCTACTGCCAATGCACTCTTGTAACGCATTACATCTCATATTTGCTAATCATCACCTCACATTTTTTCAAAGCCAGCGCCATTGCCGACTGATTGTTCATAATGCTCATAGCCATTTCATATCGGTGAATATTTCTTTTTGCGACAGTGGACTGTTCTTTTTTGCGACAGTGCCTAACTACTCTTTTTTGCGACAGTGGATTGTTCGTTTTTGCGACAGTGCCCGGGACTGTTCGTTTTTGCGACAGTGGCCCAGTTGTTCTTTTTTGCGACAGTGGCCGTGACTAAAGTGTGGCTTCGGTAGCCACGCGCCAGGAACCAGCCGACCCGGCCAACCCCAACCTCAGCGCTGGGCAACCCGGTCCACTGGACTGGGACCCCTTTCCCTGTCGGCAGCCAGCGTCGGGCACGGGGAGGCCGACGACGGGGTCCACGCACAGTCCGCAGCCCCAGTTGCATTTCGAGTGCCGCAGCTGGGGCGCGTAGCGACTTAGCGTCCACCGATTCGGTGGCACCGAATCGTGCATTGCAGCGGCGGCATGGCACAGCCTGGCGGCCGCGGCGGCCTGCATTCCACCGACGCCCTCTCTGCTCCCCCAACGCGGGGCCCTGCCATCCACTCGGGACGATTGGCCCGCGATCTTCCCTGACCGCGGGCGCTTTTTGACCGGCGACCAAAGGCGGCGCGCGGCCCCTGCAACGGGGGCGAAACCTCCCCAGGCGCCGCCGCGACAGCACCCAGGGTGTAAACCGCAATCGGAAAAGGAGGGACGAACGGAGGACGGGCGGGGTATGTCCGGCAGCCGAACCCCCTCGATGCTCGCACCACCAACGATGGCCAGTTACGCATCGACGCCCGCTCTCCGCAGCTTCCATCGGCCCCCCCTCTCTTCGATGGCGTTCAGTGGCGGGGTTCTCTGTCTTGCCAGCAACCTGAAAGGCGGCTATAAGACACGTCCTGGCGAACTTGTTGCTGCCCGGCCGGTCCCCGTTTCAGTCGTCGGCGTGCCCCACGGGGCGGCGAAGCAGGTCACACGTTAGTCATGGCCACTGTCGCAAAAAAGAACATCTGGGCCACTGTCGCAAAAACGAACAGTCCCGGGCACTGTCGCAAAAAGGAACAATCCACTGTCGCAAAAAAGAGTAGTTTGGCACTGTCGCAGAAAAGAACAATCCACTGTCGCAAAAAAAATAGTAACCTTTCATATCCCCTACATCATTCTTATCTCAACCCTCCCAAACCAATTCACACCCATGGCCTTCCATAGGATCGGTTGTGCTACCAATGATCAAGAAATGCATTCACTATCAACAAAAATGTGTATCAACTTACATTCCCACGCAAACCAAAGACATTTTTATAGATTGTTCCAATTTTCTGCCCGTTACCTAAAATGTTATTGAATCGCAATTGCATGAATCGGCCCAAGAAATCATTGATCCTTCCAGAATCATTGTCTCTGCTGCTTCTGGGAACTAGAACAACCTCTAGGCTGCATTTCTCAGCAACCTAATTTTCCCCATTGCCCACAGAGTTCGGTAACTCACCCTCTATGTAGATGTCTGTCTATGGTGACATAGATGGTGACATGTATGGTGACATCTACTCTGGTTGGTGGGCTCCACTTCAAGCTTCGTCGGCCTCAGGCTGTTGTGTGAACAATGCCTTTGGTTCTTTATTCGAGCGGAGTGAGATGTGACGCAAAGGCGCGCGGACCAATTATCCGCGCCTTCGCGGAGCATCGAGCGCAGCGAGGCGATTTGGAGATTTTGGCCATTTTCGGGCCATATCGCTGCATTGGAAAAAGGGATTTGGGGACGGTCTGGGTGCTTGTGGGGACGGTGCTTAAAGTACAGGGTGACTTGAGGGTTATGTAACCGTGCTGTGTGCCGCGGGGACAAGACGCTGGGAACCCTGTAACGAACATCCGTTTTGCTGTCACTGCCTGCCTGCGACCCGCGCGCAAGGCAACGCCGGACCCAATCCACCCTTCCGACTGACGCACCGCAGCGGCCGTTCCGCCAAGGGGCCCACCACGTCCGCGCCGCGTCGAGATCAATCGAGCGACCGTGCCGATTACGCCTGGCCGACGGCCGGAGGGATCGACGATCCATCGCACGGGGCGCGCGCGGAAAAACCACGTGCCACAGGCCCTTTGGAACCTTTAGGGAAAATACCCCCCTTATCCATTCTCGGGTGAGGGCAGCTGCCATCTCATCAATCGTTTGTTTCCTGACCCAAAATTACTTCTTTCATCATGTTTCCACATGGTTACTATTTTTTTTTGCGACAGTGGATTGTTCTTTTCTGCGACAGTGCCAAACTATTCTTTTTTGCGACAGTGGATTGTTCCTTTTTGCAACAGTGCCCGGGATTGTTCGTTTTTGCGACAGTGGCCCAGTTGTTCTTTTTTGCGACAGTGGCCATGACTAACGTGTGACCTGCTTCGCCGCCCCATGGGGCACGCCGACGACTGAAACGGGGGCCAGCCGGGCAGCAACAAGTTTGCCAGGACGTGTCTTATAGCCGCCTTTCAGGTTGCTGGCAAGATAGAGAACCCCGCCACTGAACTTCATCGAAGAGAGGGGGGGCCGATGGAGGG
>CAJHUC010000938.1:0-38664 GCA_905146915.1 Ostreobium quekettii | reverse complement strand
TCTGTCGAACGCAACCAGATCAAATAGCCAGGTACGCCATTGTGTATTTTTACAGTTTCAGCCCAATGTGTACCCAGCAGTTTTGCCCCGAGTCATCTTCCTCCTCTTGGCAACAAAAACACGCAGGCAGACAAAGAGGACATCCAATTTCAAGCAAAGCAACTAAGAGAGTGCACAGAAGAGATGTTAACAGTTATGGATCTTTTAATATGCTGACAGAGGCAAAAGGGTGGCCATCAATATGCATCACCTGCCATCATCCATGGTTGAAAAGAACACAGGGCTGGATAGCCTCCAAAAGAACTTGAATGGCTCCACCGCACGATCTCGTTCAACTTGCGTTGGAAGTTCTACTGGCCCTGCTTTGCCAAAGTTGTTCATTTTCGGAACACCAGTAGTGGGTTCACAGGAAAGGCGGCGCTCTGTGACCAGGAAACCCTCTTCCTAATCAAGTACAGCACCCAGGGGAATTTCAGCATCTCCATTGTGGGGAAGATGGTGACACAACATTCCTATCATGACATCAACATGGGGAAGATCCCTATCTGCATGTTTCTGCATAGGATATGCCCATTCTTTGCTGCAAACAACACGGCAGTTGCGGGAATTCTCCTTCTGTTTTACATGAAATTCTTTGACCATCCTAGCAAGCTGTAGTTTTTTACCTTCATAATCTCAACCAGGTCAACTCCAGCTTCCTGGAGCACAGCGTGACTCCTACCAGGAAGCACCCTCGTGTAGCAACGCGGAAGGAGTCTCTGCAACCTTTGAGCCTCAGAGCGTGATGGCAACAGCCAATCTCCTTCTCCAGCCACAAGCAGCACACGCTGCTGAACCTATGCGACCCAAACGCAGCACATCACTTGAAAACCAGGGCTTCTGAAGAGAAAGGACAGGCAGAACATTTGGGCAAAATAACAGATGTGGGAAGTCCATCAATGGTATGATTTCCTCAGGTGCTTGAAACGAACCTAAGAAAACACCGATTGAGCCCAACGACATTGCCGCAGTTGCATCCAGTCGTGCCAGCGCATCACATGGGGGCCATGTCGCCAAGCAAGCCAATTTCCAACAGCATGTCATGGTACCTTTGACAGCACTTTGTCAACCTCGTCCATGCCTTGCTTCAGAAGCTCCAGCTTCCATGCCACAACCGGCGGTGGCAGTACGTCAACAAGGAAATTGAGTGTCCCAAAAAGATCAGCGATCCCCTGAAACAGACAGACATCACAAACTCCTCAAAGCTAGACATAAAATCGATAGCATCTCTGATGGCACATGGCAGCTATTTGAAATACGCTGACACAATCAACTGATGGTCAACTGTGCAAACTGTGCACGTGGAGCAATCTATTCATGCCATTTCAGAAAATGAGCACACGAACCAAGTGAGTCTCTACACATATACCAATCTCTCCACTGGACTCTGTCATGGGGGCCACACGTTCACATCTTACCAGCCTTACTTTGAAGGCATGATATGCACTTCACTAAGCACTAGATCAGCGATGGCATCCCTCCAGTCTGGGGCGCTATTTTTCTCATCTGTTGACGATGTATTCACTCTTCTTACACATATGTGTTTAGACCTTCCTTTTCAGCAATCCAGACGCAAGTACATGGTTTATGGGCTGTAGGGGTGGTTCACATATTGGCAATTCCAGCCTGCACACGCCAACAGTCATTCCTTATTATCCACCATGCCGTTGTTTCGACATGCACAACTCCCCAGATTGCCAGAACACACTTCTGAAGGCGAGCATGGGGAACATGGTACGCAAGGCTGTGCATTAATGAGAAGCATTGATCTGTGACTTGCCACATATGACCCTGTGAAGCCATAAGGCCACAGGACGCTCTCCCAATGTCATTCTTCAGTGATAAATCCCGTCCTTTTCATCTTCAGGCACCCACCTTAGCTAAGCTTGTGAGTTGCCTCTCTGGTGGCACTGTGGAGTCGATATTGTGGGCAAGCAAAGCCAACGGATTCCCGAAAACTGGTGCCAGCACAAATGGAACAGCACCATACAGTTCCTCTGGGATTTGTGGCATGATCGGTCCCAAAATCGGCCAGTACGACTGACGATAGCTTGTGGCAGGGTTGACCAGAACCACACGGTCAACAAGTTCCCTGGAAAACGAAACAATTGCCGATGTGAGCCAAGAGCACAAATGTGTCTTGCTTCATCCTGACACTACACTTTGGCGCCACTATCCATCCACTGTCGCACAACAGTAGCTTTCTTGTCCTGTTCAGTTGCAGCACACACAAGGATTTTCTTGACTTCAAATGTGGAAACCAGTACACATCGAACACAGTGCCATTGAGAATCCAGTGAGGTTGAAATTTCTTGCCACGACATTATTACATCGGGCGGACTAGATTTGCCAGCCAATTCAAAATGGCTGGGGCCAAAAAAGTTGAATAAGCTTGTTCTCTATAACTAGCTGGAGTGCAACTTGGAGTGTAGATGGGCAAAGCACATGTGTTACGATGATGTCACTGAACTCTAGAAGGAAGCAAAAATTGTACTTGCGCATTCTTGCATTCTTCTTCCACAGTACTGCATGAGGAGACAAGCATCAGTGCTCCAACCCCCAACTGCACATATAGGTTTGAACCTCTGCCATGTTCCAACAGATGATGTAATCGCTCCAAATGCGCAAGCAGGAAAATGCAACAATGAACAATGGTCGGCATAAACAAGTAGCGCTGGCATCAATACTCGCCTGCATCGCTCAGCCACAACCAATGCAAGGACACCTCCAAACGACTCTCCAAGCAGGTACACTGGCCGTCCATTTGCCCTTTCATTGATTTCAATCTTTAAATAGTCCTGCAGTAAGGCATCCACCATAAGCATCAACTGACAATGGTGTCCGACACAGAGGTCATACAGAATACATGCAACTACCAATGGTTTTCATTTTTCGTTTGCATATTTTCCCCTTGCCACCACTCCATCCACACAAGCCAACAGACACACAACAGTAGGCACTCTTGCAAAAGTGCTGCAGAGTACAATTGTAAAAGGGGACCCATGCGTGCACCAAGGGGGTTCTTCCCCATGGAGCTTTGTCACAGATGTAAGGAAAACTTCTGGTGCGTTGCTGCACGATACCTGCTGCCATTGACCACACAACCAAGAGGTTTTTGCAGCAATCTGAGCAAACCTTCTGTTTGTTGCCTGAGCTTAACCTCCCAATCCCTGACTTTAGAACTGTGCAGGTGTGCATATGGGAATTCTGCAGCAAGCCAAATGCTGGACAGCTTCTGTCAGAATGAGACACAAGTATGCAGGTGACAATCTTGCACAATTTTAGTTCCCAAGAATCAACATAAACTGGGGAAAGGCACCTCTGACGGTCCTTGTGGGCCAACTTGAGGGCATGCCTTCCAACAAGTTCCATTCCAAGGAGAGCCCTGTTGCTGTCATCCATCTGCAGCATGGACATTGAGATTCAACAGTGAAACCACAGGCAGGACAGTACATCTGCAATTGTGGGAAAGAACATAAGAACAGAGTCTCAGATAGGCAGCTTCCAATTACCTCTATTATCTCAACAATTCCAACAAAATCGGTTCGATCAGCCGTTGGCACCGACAGAGAGTGCAATTCGAAAGCTTCCACCAGCAAAGGGAACTGGCGGAATGCTGCCAGACCAGTGCCATCAATCCCGGGGATGTATAGCATAATTGGGAGATCTTCGGGGTTGGTCATCTTGTTGCGTGTGGGAACATATGGGCTTGAAAACCTAGGTGGGCCGCCTGGCATTGCAAAGAATGTTGTCACTGCACACACTGTTCTGCACCACAACAGATGCTGGTGTATAAATGCTGACATCTAATTGCATGCACCAGCGGAGAAACCAAAGGCCCACATCTTTGGAGACATCTCAGCAGATACACAACATTGCCAAAAAAAATTTTCCTTCCTGCCCCTTGATGTTCTGAAAGAATACGTCAGTATGCTGTCATGTATCAATGCAACTGTAGCCATGGTGTGTGTCAAACAACCCAAGAGTTTCCACACTTGTGTGCACGGATGAGGGGTTGTGGAAAGCAGCCAATGCAGCACGTTCTGCAACAAAGGTACCCATATGTATTTTGTATCAAAGCCACATTGGGTCCATGTTTACCACATTTCACCCTGAGCTGTGCAAATCATTGCAGGGCAAGCTTGAGATGATATGCATCAAGGCAATCCTGTGCGGACTGCAATGACACATGCAATGAAGCTGCTTCCAGTGAACGTATGCACAAGGTATCACTAGGATTTGCAAATTTTCCCCTTACTTGAGCATTCCATAAAGTCATGGACATTTCAGAACAGTCATGCATGCACATATGTGACTGTGACAAAGTATACAAGCTGGCTGTGAGCCATTTGAGGGTACCAAATTCAGCAGGGTTTTCCTGTATTGCTGCCAGAAAAATGCTTTGAAGTGAACCCTGCTCACCGTCATTCCCAAGATGCTCACTGAGGGACACTTGATTCGGTTCCTGCCGCCCGAAGATGGTACCCATATAAACTGCCCCCTTTTTTCTTGGAATTTTCGCCTCCCGGCCATTCCCTGAAGGCAGAAGTACCGTTATGTGAGTTCCACTAATAAGCTCTTGTGGCCTTAGAGCCAACACCCGTGGATGGCCTGCGATCCTCCCAAAGGCTGGACAAACTGCCAATGCACACGGCACCCAATCTTTGCAAGAAGACCGTGTGGAACAAGGGGGGGTGTGAGGAAACCTGCAATGTCCGTGAACGAGCCCCGCCTGTTCCGCACCCGTTGCGTGCGCCCCAACCACGACGTTCGCATACTTAGGGTGTGATGTCACGAGGTTTTGCGTTCGAGTGGAGTGCCATGGGTAAAGCATCGTGGAGCTACCCCGCAAGCCCACTCGTGTTGCCGCCCAGGAATGCCGTGCGCGCTTAACGTTTCGACTATTCGAACGTCAAGGCGCACTGCGTGTTCCACCTTGCTGGTTTGCGTTGCCCATGGCAGCTTGATGAAGGCATCGCCATTACAATTCCAAATGCTGTCCATCAGCTCTTCGCATTAGTCCAAGTTACCCCCAGTAGCTCGTGACCAGTGGCTTCGTAGTATTTAGTGCTTTGCTGATGTGTCTCTCAGCCCTGAGGCAGCCCCTGATTCCCGCATCCCACATCAGACCAAATCTTTGCTCTCACCGGGCGGGCAGGGAGTGTGCGGAACAATAATAGCGACCGAGGAGGGACCACCATGCTAGACGTAAAATAGAAGGCGGGAGCATAAATAGCCGCCCTCGCTCAGCCACTCTAAAAGATTGCCACTTCCATAGGCGCCAAAAGTGCCAATTGCCCTCCTTGACCGCCTTAGACCTTCACTGATCCGAGGTACTAGGTGGTCAAAAGCCAAAACGGTTGTCGTTAGAAATTGCCTCACTAAAATGATTGTCAGTTTAGGGAAAACATTATTTTGATTTTGGTACGCTTGGCGTCATGTTGTATGACCTGTTTCCCTTTCTCTTTTGTAACAAATCTTACCACCCCCCCTAGCGTCAATCCTAATTTCAATTCCAGGATGACTCAGCAGCATTACCTAACAATGCCATACAACTTCAAAATGGTTTGAGGGAACAAACGACCTAAATTGTGGCGATTGCAGTGATTTGAAATATAGGATGTCAGAAGCCATTATAGGCGATGGGACCAACCCCCAAAGCTATGAAACTGATCCATTCTAAGGACTTCCTCGATGACAAAAAGTTTTGAGGAAGGTTTTGCAACAAATTATGAGCTATCTACGGCTGAACAACGGTGCTTTTGTCCACCATCCCACCTTACTTTAATTTTAGTGCAATTATGTAATCTCTTAGCGTCAATGGCTGGACCCCACCCCCACCCCCCCACCCCACCCCACCCCACCCACCCACACCACACACACCCTTTACGTCAATTTGAAGTCAAGCGTACAAAAGTCAAAATAGAGTCTTCCCTTAAACCATCAGCGCAGCCCACCTCTAGCCACTCTTGGCGGAAACCCTTTAACAAGTTTGTTAATTCTCTTTCTAGTTGAAAGTGTGAGGACACTGATTGGCAGAGCAGGGCCATCAGGTCAGTCAAATCAGTACAGCAGGGCGTGCCATCACAAGGCACAAAGATAGGCATCGAGCATCGCCAGTCCCAAGGTGCTAGCCAAATGGACACCACAATATTGTACCGGCGAAATCCACAGTCCATCAGTTCCTAATTTCCCAAAAGGGCTTGTCAGTGCTTTGAAAGGAGCGCCTTTTGTCAGAAGGCGAGCACAGGCAGAAGCAAAATGTGATTTGGCAATTCATCTTGCATACAGTATCTTTGTCACTACCCATCATACTGAGCTTGAATTCCGATAACATACTGTGGACCATTGAAGGGGTCATTTTGACCAATATTCGAAAATCCACGCTGTATTGTATCGCGATACGATATGTTTGATGGCACCATGAAGTGCAGGATGGTAAGGAACAGGTATAGACTCCAGCCATAATCGTGAACACGTTTAAATAGCGCAAGAGTAGCTGCTTGCGCTAGTGTGGCTTCCTTCCTTCCACCTTCAATTTTCACTCCTATGCATGCTGTGATGACCCATGTTCAAAGTGCTTCATGTTTTGCTTGCTGGGCTTGGGACGAGGGGACCGCTCTGCAGCAAATAGAACTGCGGCCGACGAGACAGCGACGGCTGCTGGCGGCATCCACACAAGCAGCCTTTGCGCTTCGATCACTTCTGGGACATTCGAGGCTGGTTAGGGACTGCACTCCCAAACCACAGCCTGCAAAGAGATGTCGCACCTCGAACAGGTCAGCGACTGCACCCTACTGGTGAAGCGTTCCACGCTTGCTTTGCATTCGCTGGTTGGCTGGTCTCCCACCTGACAGCTGTTTATCCACAGTGGTTTCGCGCAGGTCAGTTCCACCGGCACAATCTGCCAGAGCGGTATCTATTCAGACGGGCGTCCTTCCTTATGCCTATCCTGGTAATTTGCCTGTTCTGGTCACTGCTGACACTGCAATGTGTCCAGTGGATGCCGATAATTCGGGGCCGATATCGGCAGCGGAGCTGCAGAGAGCCCTGGCTGTGGGTATCCTGCGCTTCTCGCTCTCTACCGTTGCGTACATGATACGGTGAGCCCTCTCTGCCTGCAATGATTGTGATGGTGCTGATGTATCTCGCATCTGCAAGCTTTCTGAAGCAGTCTTTGGGTATTGATGAAATCTTGTCTCTATAGAGTCCAACACTTTGGCACCAGAGACAATATCCATGTACTATGAATGTGCATTCAGGCAGAGCACGTTGGAAAAAATTGGATCACCAGCAACTTCCTTCAATTTGTTGCCATTGCACACAGCAGATGGCATCGCATGGCGAAGTGTTTTGCACCTGACGTCTGTTGACCACCTTCCCAGGGACAGCTGCTGTGCGGTCGATTTTGTGCCCCTCCCTGGATTTCACTTTAACAATTGCCTTGGTTTCATGCAGGGTACACGACCAAACAAGAAGTGGGAATATCGACTTTACTGAGCTCAAAAAGCTGCACGAATTTTTGGTCTCCACACAGAATTGATTCAATTTCTTTGGTAGAGACTGAGGAGGCCCACTGTCACCAGACGAGATATTCCAGGCTGTGGCTCGTGCAGGTAAGGCACAAGCACATGGTTTGCAAATGTAGGGCAAAATGGGACAAAGGGAGTGGCAAGTTTTGTGCACGCCATGGTCTGAAGCTGGCTCTGTGCATTCCTGGAAATGCACACTTGCGGATATCTATGGTTGCCATTGGACTTAAGTTGTGTGCTTGCTGTGGCATTATGATTCAGTTGTGCATTTGATACGTTGTTTTGAGTGCCCTAGTCTCACTTGCTGATGAAATCAGGGTACTTAATGTGTGTTATCTTGCAGGTTTCCATTTGGACCAACATGCCTTTTACTCAAGGGTTCGAGCCTTCGACCCTGACAGAAGTGGGCAGCTGGGATTGGTAGAGTTTATTGCTATGACTTTGTTTCTCAAGAGCTGTGCTGCAACTTTTGGTGCATTCGACCCTCAACATACAGGCCACCTCCAACTGGACTTCAACCAGTTCATTTACACCGTGTGCAAACGTTAGATGACAAGGCATGGTCCCAGAACTATTGTGGAGCGCCTAGGCTTGGCGTGGACAAATTTTTTGCAATTGCCCTGCATGATTGGTCGAATGTGTCGAGTGATGTTGCCCATTGAACTGTAATTGACACTGTATGAACAGTGATGTGAAGAAAATGTGAGGGTTTGAAATTAATTGTGCTTGTTGCAGTGTGTGCGGGCCTTGCGCTGCTTGCAAAGATGGGGAAATCTGCAGATCAGGTCCACTGTCACGTCCGCACGCATCCCTCTAAGGTATTAGAGCTTGCTTTAAAACCATTGCTACCAATCAGCCAATCTACACATGGGACATACATGATGAGAGTAGCAACAAAATCCCAAAGAAATATTGGATGGGGAAGGAGAAAGCAGCACAGATATGCAAAAAGAATGGGCGTTGTTGTGGAAACCAGGGCACGTCAAATTGTGTGTGCCAAACACTGACTCTGCTGGAAACTCCCAGACTACGAAGAAAGTTGAGACCATAGGTCCTCCCAGAGTCCATGACTTCAGTTCCCAAAATCCGTTGCCCTCATTCCCCATTACCAGGAGCACTCTGCGCAGATGTGGCGTAATCCCTCAAAGGATGAACAAAAAATCAACTGTATGTGGACCCTATTCCCACAAGAAAGCCTCGAGGTAGCTGCTGTTCCTTTAGTTGAGTACAAACGCCAGGGCACTTCGTCACTTCGAAGTACAGAACGGCGAATTTAGAGACTGGTAACCAAAGGTACCACTGGCAAAGCGAGATTCGTCAACGCAGGCCACCCCAGCATTTCCAACATTTCCTGTTTGACTGCATCGCCTGCAGGCATGCTTCTTACATTCTACAACGGAAACCCAATAGCCTAAATCCCAACATGCCAATGCTCACGAGTCCAAGCCATCTCGTCACATAGGACCCAAAGTGTCATGGCAGGGTAAAAAGCGGCATCCTAAGGTCAAGTATCCCTGCCAAGAGGTGGTGTTCTTGGAGGGACAATCAACCCAAAAATATGCTGGAAGGGCCGCCCACAGCGTTCATGGCACTCGGAGAGCTCGCCACACGCAGGATGTCTGCATCCTTACACTGGACAACGGATAATCACAGTTGTCCACGACCTCAGCGGTTGTTCAGTGCTCTCGATTCGTGCGTTTCTTAATGGTAGCTTCGTGCACCGCGCAACAAATTCGATTGAAAATGCTTAAAACCGTAGATGCTCTTCACGAATCGAGCAGCTGTGATGACAAAGTCATCATCATCACCATCATGAAATTTCGCAAAACAAGGCAAGGATGTAGCCGTCAGCCTCCTGTTTTGCGGCAGCAAAGCGGTGTGAACGTCCCCGCTAGCCACAGGACACCCACGCTCCGCAGTCGTCAAGGTAGTCCACACAAACGGTTCATGGGGAAAGCGGGCCACGCAGGCCATCACTCATTCAGTTGCCCATAATCGCAAGGGTAAACAAAAGCAGCAGAGATCAGAAACGCGCTACTGCAGGAAGATGTGGGTTCAACGACCTGTGCAACCAGAGCCAACTTTGCACAACTCATACAAGGCACGATCCAAGTGGTTATCAAGACAGCGCAGCACGCCCACAATTGGCCATGAAACGGATGGCACAGGGCCTTCTTCGTTATGGATGGACTGCCCAATGGGCCAAAAAGGGTCACGCAGGGCGCAACAGAGCAACAACACGTGCCGCCCGCCATGTGCTCACATGTCTCGATAGCGTGCCACTGCAATGGGGCTTTATGTGATGCGATTGTCAGCTGTATTGAGCAGCTCAAAAAGAAACGCTTAAGAGGATGCTTCGACTCCAAGCAAGACCTATTTGCGCAATCCGCATAGGGCATTGGGACATCAGCAAAGCGAACAAAAACGAAGCGTTGCATACGTAGGTACATGCGTAGTTGTGACGTTGTGGTTCCACGATATCAAATAAAAATACAACAGAATGCCTCTGAGCATTTTACCATCAACAGGTCTTGCATACCAAGGAGAGGAGGTAGCCATCAGCTCCCTGTTTCGCCCCAGCCAAGCAGTGTTCATGATTTGTTCCATGGGTACCAAAGATATTGCCGCAATGCGGCACTGAGCTGTGCATGGAAACGTAAAAGTTATAACATTCGCTATAACGAAGTCGCCTTAATCCATTTTTTGAACTTTCAAAGAATAGGAACCCATAAACTGCCATCAATCTCAAAGGAATCAGTGCTTTCCCTGAAATTCTCATCCAGAAAATGCGGTTCTTATTTGAATCTTCAAATTGATATCCAAACTGTTGATAAATAACTGAGCGAGCTCGATGCTGCTCTGTGCACTGTTTCAAAATGTGTTATACTCTGATTTTTCACTGAAATAGTCATGAACTGCTTCTGCCATTCCTCTTATAATGTTTTGACCAATGACTGGGAGCGGAGGTGGGAAAGGCTTGCAATGGTTTTGCAAGTTGTATAGCAAGTGCAGATTCATCAAATTGGAATTTCCTAACTTCATTGCAGTGGTTGGGAAAAGCTGACTGATTGCGCACAACCTAGGTTACAGCTCGTCCTAATAGGAAACTGCCATTCGCCCTGTTTGTTATTGGCCCTGCCCGCGCTGTCCCATCGCAGGCTGTTCAGGAGCGTGGAAACATCTGCCAGTTGGACAGAGGGCCCAGCGGCGCTGGGCCAGCGCAAAGCTTCTGCGCTCACTTTTGGACCCGCACTCCGATCGCCGAGTTACCATATACATCTGAAACAGATCCACAGTGGCTGTCCAAGGGGGCGAAGCGAAGGTGGACGACAGCGAGGCAATGGACTCACCATTGGGGAGCCAAGGTCGCGCCCCTGCCATTGTCGCGTACGCCCACCTCTGGACCATTGTAACTGGGTGTCCGCACAATTCCAGTGTGTCCTAAAGTCTGTCTTCTACAGTACGGACTCCATACTTTGTTGACCAGCGTCTGACCCGCTGTTCTGCAAGGCGACAATACGCCAACCTAATGTCGCAAATAATGTATTGTTCCTCAATGAGTACGCATGCTATTTGCTCAAGTGTTCTTAAACATATATATACGGACCCCGATTTTGCCCGTTCAAAACGGTGTCCATGATTGCTTAACGTCGACCCAAGATACTTATGCAATCAAATCAACCATCGAGTGAAGAAGCAAATTCACAAAATTCATTGGCGAGTACTTGATTTCGTTTGCGCAATACCTTGCATTTTAATGAGCAATCAAGTAAACCGTTTCGATTAGGAAATACATGGAGCTGAAGGCTACGTCCTTGGTTTGACATGTAATGTTTCAAGAATATGATGAGTATATCCATTCCAATCACAGTCTTGACATGTAAGAAATTTTTGGCGAAAACAAGTTGACCTGTAAATTTCTGCTTTCGTTGCTGGTTGCGAGACATCTGGAATTCGCTCAAAACATCTATCTTTCATGACACATGGTTTACTAAACGCCAATGATAGGGACAAGTACACCTGGGATTCTCAACGCTTCCTTTCGAGATGCCTACCTGTTGTTAAGACCACACTTCATTCGTGCCACTCTCCAATGATGAGGTTAATTTCGTTGTTCCACTCTCCATGTGATGTCATAGTTTAGTTTTCAAACTCCAAGTAATTAGCGTGATCAGCAAAGAGCAGTCCTGCAGTGAAAAATGTGTCCTTTCAATGGGTACTAGGCCTCGTCGCGAGCAATTCAGCTCATTCAATGCAGATCGTGTCTCTGTTGGACTTGCCTCAACTCGTCATGTCACATTTGTTTTGCAGCCTTTCACAGAACTGTGAAGAATGAACTTTCATTTTTCGCGTACCTCGCATTGGAATGAAATACGCCAGAAAAAACAATCACTCAGAAAGCATTAAGCTACTCCAGTAGATGATTTCTTTCTCTTCTGTGGCCTTAGAATGTGGATTCAATGCCAAAAGCTGCTACATCACACCACTATCAAATGCATATCCACACTGTGCATTGCACAGATAATCATCATGAAATCCCCGGGGCGCTCTTTGCACACTCCAGAAATGGGCTCCAGATTTTCAAACACTCTGACAGCTCAAGTAGGTGAACCCCGGCAAAAGCAGTGTGCACGTTTTTCTTCCATATGATTTGTTCCATTAATAGTTTGTACACATGTGGGGATCCGCAGGGTCCACAAATCACGCTGGTTGAACTACCACCAAAAGCGATTCTTTGGTGTTCTCATCTGCTTGCCATTCTATCCAGTCCAAATCAATTGGATAGTATCTCGCAATAATCTGGGATACTTGGTCCGTATGTGAACTGACGTCAACACGCATCTTTGGTGGCCAAAGTAAGACAGACGGAGTTCCCTCTCTGTCGCACTCAGTTATCTGAAACAACTGCACGCAAGCGCTTCTGAATGACCATCTATCATCTATATCAACACAACTAAGCTCCTGGAAGCGAACATTTCGTTCATGACTTTCCAGGCTCACACCGCCAGGTCCAATACGCTGTAGAAACACCCCACTTGATGGATACCATGGCCATTCACTGTCCTCAAATCATCATTTGTCTCATGTTTCACTCACACCTGAGCGTTTCCTTAGATCAGCATTCGAACGGAAGGCTATGACTGATGGCCTCTAAATATGTGCACGAAAATGTGACTTTGGGCGGGCCCATCAGACATGTGCTGGCATTGAGTGATGCAACATAAACTGCTTTAGCGCAGGCACACCATTCCAGACTTCACAACGGCGGTGGCCAGGGAGCGGTACGATCGCAGCAAGGCCAAAGCATTAATATATGGCGCAGACGATTCCCGACCTGAAACTCCTCTGAGGCGCCACACGAAAGGTAAGAATATCTACGGCTAATGGAAAACTTGGTAATATTCAGATGTTGTCCACGCAGCTGACCGCAGTGCACACAGGCGTCTGCTCACCAACAGGCACTCTGTGTAGGTTTGCCGCATTGCCAGAATTCACCAGTAGGGGCTCGGAAATTGTTCATGTGTTGCAGCTTTGAGGAGCGTTGCATGCTGACTCGCCAGCTCGTATTGTCAGATAATGGTTAGAAGCCTGGCAGCCGGCAATACTCAGTCCTTGCAGGACACAGCCAGGGCAACGCCTTGATGTTGCGTTTGAGTCGGTTGGCTCCATGAGTCGAAGTGAATCCATTTATGTTCCCTTCTCATTACAAGCAGAAACCCCATTGTCGGTGCAGGGGCACTTGTGCAGAAAGCAAGATCTGCAGTTGAGCATCAATTCAACGCAGTTGCATTTGTCACAGGCAAGTATTTAGCGATGCGTTGAAATATTGCTTGTGCAGCTGTGAGGACCATGGGGACCTGAGTATATGATGGATCTTTCCCTTCCAGTGCCTTTGACGATGATTCACAACCAACAGGTTGCTAAGAGTTTCTTCACTGACTTCACCAAGGTGCGCCCGGCGGCATCGCTCCCCACGAGACGCCATTCGCAACGTTTGAGTCCAACCCACAGCATACCTTTCCTCAAGACTACAAGAGAAGGCTTCTCAACGTGAAATTACCAGACAAGGTGGATCACTATCTCATGCGGCGCCACTAGAATTGTATATATCACAAGTACTGCTTTTAAAGTAGTGTTTGCGACGGTTTGGAGGATACACCTGCTCTCAGTTGCAGCCATCTAAACACTCCCCCACCTGCATTTCCATCATTCGTCCATTTGCATGTGGACTTTTGTTGGATGGAAGCAATATTAGATTGAAAAAACACATTCGATTGTGGCGAGTTCAGCTACCAAGTATTAGTGTTATATTTTGTGCGTCTGTGGGCTATTGTTTGTCAAGGTAACTAGAACTCCGCACTATTGCAGCTGGATTTGTGGTTATTCACGCTAAGTGACAGCTGATGTTGAACAGAAAGCTCACGTCGCAACATCTAGATATGCGGCCTACCGCCAGTCCTGTCCGAAGCAAGGGGTGTCGATATTTGAACCAAAGACATTCCTAGGTAACCCCCACCCCATCCCACACCCCTAGTTTTGTCCAGGGTACAATGGTATGTATGTCCATGAAACCTAATGACATTTGTGACTAAGCTTCTGTGTTCAGAGAGCTCTGGATGACGCCGAAAGCATGATTCAAATGTGAAAGCGAATTCAACAACACAATAGATGCGAACCAAATGAATTGAATTCAATTTGCATTTACCTTGGGATGAAATAATCGAATCTGTCCAAAGCCTGGATGCAGCCTCACCAGTCTCCTGAGCCCACCCGGTCATGCACTCTCCCATGACAAACACTTACAATCAACATAACAACCACATCAGACAAACACACTTCGGTTTAGCAATGGGATGGAGAGGCAGTGAAGGGAGTGAAGTACGGGTTTAGGGAGCTGACTCATGGGGTGAGTCACTCACTGAGTGGCATTAAGTACTAGTGAAGCAAAGGGCAAACTTAAAGGATGGGAACCTCGGGTACATTGCAGTGGTTGTTATGTCGATTGTAAGTGCTTGTCATGGGGGAGTACATGACCGGGTGGGCTCAAGAGACCGGTGAGGTGGAAATGGAATTAACTATCCTATTAATGGGTTTTTGCCAAGGGCGACGATAGGTGGGCTGCGCCGGTGATTCAAACGGCGCAGTTTTGAACCCGGGGTTTACTCAACTCCCGTCTCTTGGGATTTCTGGCCACCCTAGTACCGTGGGTTAGTCAAAGTACGAAAATATGAGGTGCTGCCAGCCTTGGCGCCCTCGGGTTTGGCGGACTTTGGCGGGGCTGAGCAGGGGTGGCTATTTAGACTCCCCCCTCACTCCCCCTCCTCAAAGGGGTGCTTGTTCCCGCTTCACGCCACTTCATTGGCACAACCCGAAGGCACCGAATGCCTTGCCCTCCCTGGCCCCTGGCCGCGTTCTTTCTATGAACTGCACTACGGCCAACAAGTCGCCATGCAGCAATGTGCCCCCAAAGATGGTCGTCGGAATGCTCCTGTAGGCGGACGGCTTGGGAGGTTATGGGTGGGCACCCGATGAGCTCCTAGACTCCGCCTTCAAAGGTCTTGCACTAGAAAGCGAGGGGCCAGCAGTCACAGTGGCGGCAGATAGGTGATTGAGTTGGGCATGTTGATGTGCCACGGCGAACTTGGTCGCCAACTTTAGCTGCTGATTGAGGACCTCCTTGCATATGTGCTTGAGTAGCTCGTCAATGAGTGGATCCCAGAATCATCAATGTATAGTGCCCAAACAGACGTTGGTATAGAGCGCCTTCCATCTAGGAACGTCCTCTTTTGCTTCCCGTGAATTTTTTGAAGCCATATGAGGCTATGAAGGCAAGTCGTGATTGTCCCCAGGCCATGGACGTACGGCAGGAGGGCATCCTTGAATTGAGTCAGGAAATTGGGGTGCGCCACAAAGTCAATCAAGTTGGAGGTCAGGTTGAACTGCCATGCAACATAGGGCGCCCAGTCCTGGTACTCTTAAAAGTAGCTGAAGTTAGAACCGAGCGCCTGCATGAGTTGCCTGGCTTTGGTCGGCAAACCATACCCCCGGCGGTCGGACCACCGGGTTGGTGATTGACTATGGTAACAACCCGGGGGTTGGGCAATTAGACGACATCTAGGGGCACCGTAGGCAGACCATCATTGAACCGAACCACTTGGTCGTCCAACCACTGCTCGGCTAGAGTGCGGTTCACAGAAAGAACTCGGCCAAGGGCCAGGGAGGGCAAGGCATTTGGTGCCTTCGGGTTGTGCCAACGAAGTGGCGTGAAGCAGGAACAAGCACCCCTTTGAGGAGGGGGACCGAGGGGGGAGCCTAAATAGCCGCCCCTACTCAGCCCCGCCAAAGCCCGCCAAACCCGAGGGCGCCAAGGTTGGCGACACCTTGTATTTTCGTACTTTGACTGACCCACGGTACTAGGTTGGCCAGAAATCCCAAGGAACAGGGGTTGAGTAAACTCCAGGTTCAAAACTACGCCATTTGAATCATGAGCACAGCCCACCCGTCGTTGCCCTTAGCAGAAACCCATCAACAGGATAGTTAATTCCATTTCTAGCTATGATCTAAACAATTGTCCTCCTACCCAAGAGAATTTCCCGGTTGATCACAAAACATCCATGTCAATGCTTGCTTGTCAGAGGCTTCACCACTAATGGTGAGAAAGACACAAATCCGGGATAAGGTTTCAAATACGATCGAACAATTGTAGCCAAAGATGACACCCGAGGACATAAATCACAAACGCTCTACTTTCACACCTTTCTCTTTTGAGTTTTTCGTTGAAAGTGTTGTTGGCCCCTTGATGACCATTGGCATTCAGACACAACAACGTTCTGGTACATTTAATGGTGGTAGTCACATGACATGCAACGGGTGATGCATTCGTAGCGAACAGAACCAACAGAACCACACAGACATCTTCAGCGTTGTTTATATCTGGCATTTATTGTTCTTCATGGCATAATTTTATGGCATGTGCAATTTGGTTCCAGAGGTGTGTCGTTTCGACCTGAGCTCAGTCATTGCATTCACGGTCAATTACTCGGTACACTTGAATCACCAAGGGAAAATGCACGCTGCGTTTCACGATCTTGTCTGCACGCATTAGGAATGCATTTCAGACTCATCATCTGCTCCGAGCTGGCAGGCTTCTCCTCTTATGCATCCAGTCTACTGCGAGGTCGTGCGACTCTCACCATTCTGCAATGTAGCAAGGACTTCCATCAGAACCTAGAAACTGAAAAGTGTAGGGGTTCAACACAAGAGGGTGCAAGGACAACAAAGACAGTAGATATTTGAGTGTTTTCTCGTCAGTGGCAAAGCCGTGTCTGATTTGTTACTATATATGCATGCTGCAGCGGCATACCAACGGATCACTACCTCCTTGCCACCATTGAATTCCCCATAACACGCACAGCGCCATAGAACCTCACATTCTGTCATTGGCTTTTTCTTTTATTGTCTTTACCTTCAGTGAGACTCTGTTCATGGAATGGCAGATCGGAAGCTCCAGGGGTTTCGATCCCAAGCTGTACTTGGCGAATCTGGAGGCCAACTACCAGAATCGCATAGACAGTAGGGTACGCAATTTCAAGGGCAGCGGGAGCATCCTGTCACATGAGCTGCCAAAGGCATCTGTCGCCAGCAGACTTGAGTCTGAGCATTTGGACATGAACGATGAGGAGGCCGTGCAGAGCTGACAAGGCTCATCCCACAGCCATCTTCGGGTTACCTGATCTAGCATGGGGGTTAGTGTTGGCGACACAGGGCTGTACATAACCACCATTGGCTCCAGTGCAAGCTGTCAATTAGTTTAGTACAACTGTCATGATGCAGAATGGCCTCTGGCACACTGGGACCAACACGAAACTCTGTCCAGTAGGTTGCTGCTGCCTAAGCCGTGTGCACATGCAATCGTCGAACGTACTGCAGCTGATAGACAAACATCCAGCCGCAGAATTCTTCAATGCTGCGCTCTGCTCCTCACAACACATTCCTTGACTGTGGCCTTGCAACCACCACTTCTTGTGCTGGGGGTTGGGGGCACATGTGAACAGTGTATATCAACACTCCAACTCTTTGAACAACACAAAAGACATATTTTTACAGTATTTTCCAATTTCATTGCAAACCAATGTGCACAGCCTTCGAATCCAACACCACAAAGTCAATACACGATCACAGGGCAACCGCACGTAGGACAACACTCTGAGAGGCCAGTTGTGTAAATGGTAGGCACAATTTGTTTACTGGTCACCTCTTCCACCCTTTCCTTCCTGTCCCTGATTGCGACATTCTCCGATGAGCACTGCATGTGACCATATGCAACAGCTACTGAGAAGGGATTGTTTGAAGATTCAGTTCCATGTCTTGGAAACAACATCGATCCCAAAGCTCTGTAGCATATTTGTTCCCATGGCGGCTGGCAGCAACTGTTGCACTGGGCTGGCTTGCAAACCCATCTCCCCCAGTGCATCCTGGAGATTGTAGTCAATCTGCACATAGCCCTGTATGTCTTTAAGAAATTCCCAGCTGTCAGGAAGTCCTTGGCAGCACTATATCCCAAGCCTACAAGATATGAGGCCACAAAGGCCCACCACAAATGAAAGGAAGCAGCAAACACTGCAACTCTACCAAGCAGACAAATGACACGCGATTGTACCAGAGGGCTGAAGTGCAACAACTGGACAAAGAACACCTGCTGCAAGCATGGTACCCCGGATGCCGCCACTCTTGGCAACCTTATAACCCACCAGACGTGAGAGCGGGACAGTCAGCAGCATACTTGTTGAGCCACTTGAAGTGCACACAGTTCGTCAAGTTTGGGCCTTGGCTTGGGCCTGCCCCAAACTATGCATTCGTTTTTGAAGTTTCAGGATCTGCCAAGCTCACAGAGGCAATGAATTGGTGTGTTCTGGTCAGCCTGCGGGCCAAAACAGCTACGACTTTCTACCACAAAATCTTGGCTCTACACTGCAGCGATGTCAAGTGAAGCAATGTAATGAATGGACGCGACAGTTGATCAATCGGCTCTGTTGCTCACTCAGCAGCAAAACAGCACAAAGCACTAGCGCCTGCCCAACTGCGCTCAAAGCAACTCTCAGCTAGAGACATGGCCTCCACTGTTTGAGGAGTTGCTTGTGATCAAATGCCTCTTCCTGACGAGCGTTGGATTGCTTTCCATTGACTTGAGCTGATTGTCCAGCCGCTCAAGTTCACTGATGATGCACTCCAAGCGCTTGCTGATGTTGGTTTTTGCCTCCAACGGATCTTGCTTGATCAAGGCTGGCTGGTCCCACGAACTTGAACACATTGGCTTCCTCAGGCAGGCGCCCAGTTCCTAGAATTGCCAGAGAACGATCATGTTGCCGGAGCAGCAAGAACCATCGCCATACACCACAGAGCACAGCTTCATGACAAAGCGCTGGGTTACCACTGACAGCCAGAAAGTGACTGCTTGCCAATTTCTCACCTCCAGCACCATGCCCTTCTCACTCTTCTGCTGCACAAGATTTTGCCCGGCTTGGCGATTTTTCTGCACGTCCACTCAGACACAAACCTGATCGCTCAACTCCTGGCCATCGGGCCGGCTGGCTGGGTGTCTTTCAGGAACGCCCCTGGCTACTTGTTGCACAGCATCGCGGTTCACCGTGGACGGCGAAGTGCCCAGCAAGCGCGCGGTGCTACCTCGTTTGATGGCCTTGTACGCCTCTGTGTGTTGTTGCAGGTTCTGGGGTTCTGGGGTTGAGGAAGGAGGGAGGAAACATGAAGGTCGAGTCAGCGCTTGCGTACCAGTTAAGCAGCCCCGAAATTGCCTTACGACACTTCATTTGCCAGCCACGAGCGGAGGCCAAGGCAAACCTGGCTGTTGCAGCGCGTTCTTTGCGGTACTGTCCCCGCGCAAGTGGCCACTCAGTGGCAGCCAACCGCCCTTTTGGGTGCGCGCCGCAGCGCCACGGCGGCTCTCTCGCGGACCTTTTTAAGTGTCCGCATCTCATGGAGACCATCTTTCCCACAAAGTTCGATGTCCGATCCATTGTGTGCGACCCGTCCTCCCGTTTTGCCGCCGTGACGTATGCGGATGGCGCCCATTGCGAGCTGCACTCCCTGGCCACCGACGCACAGCCAAAGCCAATAGAATTCGTGCCCGCCTTGGAGAGCATCTGTTTTGTCACCCTGAGGGAGGAGACGCCAAGGTGCGTTCAGCGGGACGGGTAAGATTTGTTACAAATAGAACGAGAAACAGGTCATGTAATGGGCAACCCCCTCCTAAGCAGGTGTGTGCGAGACTCTTTTCCATGCCTTGGAAAGATGATGCAGAGTCTCGGCTGCGAAATGATGAGTGCACAACAGGAGCAGGACGGCGGGGTGGGGTTTTTGGATCTCCGTCTCCTTCTCAGTCGAACGCGCCTTCTCGCTTGTGCGCATCCAGGCAAAGCGATGTGGCAGAAACTACGGCTGTGCTGGCGGTATCTGGGACCACTGGCGACAACAGAGGTGGGAGGACGGAGTTTCCATGAGGCCTGGATCACGCCTTCAGACATTTGGCACACGATTGGCAACCATTTCTCTGGCTGTGTCCAGGCCTGTCGCTGCATGCCTGGGAGTGCATGGACGGCGAGGGCGGCAAGCGCTGCAGCTTTCAACAGCTGCCTGTGAGGGTGTTGGGAGCGCCCAAAGGGCAGCTCTTGCGGTGGGGCAGGCCAATGGTGTGCACGGCTCACATCAACGCGATGGCCTTGTTCTCGGGCGAGCGCTTGGTGGTGATGGCTGCCAGGCTTCGCCCAGTGGCATCCGGTGGCCGCAGGACGGGCCCGACCAATGAGCTCCAGGTTGCACAGTTTAACTCGCACAACAACTCCACATTTCTTGTGCACGCAAAGACTTGCCGTTATCATTTCGCTTTCCACGACCAAGGCCACCAGCAGCCACCAATGTTTTGGGAAATGCCCAACACTGTCACGATGTGTCTTATTCAATTTCTTAGACTGTGACAACTCTTCAGCTCAAAAGCTTGAGTTGCATGCTGATTTCCTATTTTGCATTTTAAGCACCTGACAGCATCAACAAAGTCAATATTCTTATCAACACACCCCCACCCCCCACACAGAGCATGTGTCCTTGTGATGTACCTGTTGTCAACAGCTGCAGTTTCCTGCACCACCAAAGTCCTCACACCCTGCTACCTTCCAGACAGTGGGTTGTCAGACTTTAACAGTGCAACCACTGTGGATTTGCTATTCTCGTCACAGAAAACGGAAAACTGTAATCAGCATCACAACGATTGAATTGGGTCTTGCACACAGCAGGAGACAGGCTTATGCTCCAATCACAGTAGTTTGTACCCTTTGTGGCCACAGTCACAAATGAAACAAACTGGTAATGATTCATCACGTTTCACTGTTGGGGGCAATCTGGAGACGAGGGATGCATTGTAGACAGTGCAAGGACGGCAACCAAGCACAGATCATGCCACCTAAAAACTAACATGGAAACGAACAAGGCACCTGCCTGATGCTTTGCTTGCTCAAGCCATAACCAAGCTAAGAATTCACAGATGCAACAGTAAAGTGTTGTTTCATCCCCAGCTGCAGAAGCTGAACCTTGCGCTTCAATCCACCTCAAGGCACCTCACCCAGTTGCCAAGAATGCACGCATGTGTCTACCTCCAAGGGCGGGTGTGTATATGCCGAATGCCTTTGTGGCCAGGACAAACTGTAGGGGAGTATTTATTGGCTGGTTGGTTGCTGCAAAGATACAATTTGACCTGTTTGTATGGCACTGGACAGTTGTTCTTCTGCTGCACGCTTGCCATGCCAGAGAACATCGTCGATGCTTGCCTCTCTGCATTGCACTTGATTGTGGCCTTTGGAGACAAAGCACAATGTTGGTCACTAGGAGCACTGGTACACAGCAGGAAAGCTGTGCCATCAATGAAAGCAAGCAAGGGGGAGCACAAGGATATTGGAAACGAGGAGAATGTAGCGATTCCCAGCACGACAACATGCATCCAGAGACAAGGGCATGACCTGCAAGTGGGTCTGGCTGTCCTCTCCCTGCAAATGGCTGGCCCTAAAGCTGCAGTTCTTCTTGACAACCGTGGGGGCCTGTATGCCTTGATATTGTCACGATTCGGCCCGGATGGTTTGCCAGCAATGGACATCAGCAGGCTACGGCTTCCTGTGTCCCTGGATGCATTCTCGCTCCTGCCACCGGAGGAAGGAAACAAAAGCGGGGAGCTGGCAGGTGAACCCTATGGGCCAATAAAAGGCTTGAATGGTCGTAAGGGTTCTTTTCTGCAGTGCGTTTGGTGTCAAACGTCGCCTGAAGGGGCAGAGAACACGTCGACTTCACCACACATGAAAGACGCATGAAAGCTGGGGCATGAGTGCTCGAATAGGGAGAATTTGTTTATTGCTTGTTTGAGCAGTCGACGGGTTCAAGACTAGCAGAACAGCTGGCAGATTATCCCTGCAGAAAATCATGACACAGGACATGTACTTGCAGTCGTCAGATGATGCCACACACATCCTTTTCCAACTACTTTTCAGCCATATGAATGAAACTGCGGGCAATTGAGGTATGACCAATGCGCAGTCTGCTCAGTGTTCATGGACCCACCTGTTTGCTTTCTTGGCTGCTCCAGGCTGTTTCCAGGTTTGCTTTCCCAGCCGTTTACTTCCTGTTCAGGCTAATATGTCACATTCGTCCCACTAGGAAATTTCTGCATTCAGCAAATGTCAGAATGATGCTTTGTTCCAGCATAATTGACATTGACGTAGAGGTGCTCACCAAATTCAGCCACAATTGTCGCATAGAGGCTGTATTGTTGTCTGGTATGCATTATCTGCTAGAAAGATCTTCAGCACTGATTAGCATGAAACTGCATTAACTGAAGTTGAAAAAACTGTGCACTGTGTGGCAGGTTGGCAGATTTTGGCCTGTAGCTCGGGCAGCATCATTCACGTGATTTGCATAGTTGATCGCGTAAGCCAAGACATTGGTGCAGCT
The DNA here is from genome assembly GCA_905146915.1 of Ostreobium quekettii. Lineage (NCBI taxonomy): Eukaryota > Viridiplantae > Chlorophyta > Ulvophyceae > Bryopsidales > Ostreobiaceae > Ostreobium > Ostreobium quekettii. Next base: position 16,084 of record CAJHUC010000938.1, on the reverse strand, counting down.
GTACAACGCACGATGGTCTTGCCCAAGGAAGTACTCACAATGTGCAGTTTGGCACCGGGAAGTTTCTTTGTTGCCCATGCCCAGGAACTGTGTCATTATGCCCTCCAACCAAGTTTGGATGGAATTGGAACGTTTAGTTGACTAGATTGTTGGCGATTTATGTGTGGAGCTGGATTTTGTTCACATCTGGTGGCGTCAAATGGCGGTGAGCGTGGAAGGACAGGTGCCATGTGCTTCCCTTGCTTCCTTAACAGTCTGTGGGCTAAGGCTGTTGTTGATACCATAACCGACCTCCGCCCTATCTAAGAGAATGCATAGCATTGAAATCCCAACCCCCTATCCTAAAGTAACCACAGACCCGTGCAAATACCTTTTGTCGCACTTGTGCTGACCACCATACTGGGGATTGCCCACACGTGTTCCAATGACGCAATGACTGTATTGATCGTTGTTATTGATTGTTGTTATTTGGCAAGGACAGCGTTGGGCGCTCGTAATGACCACCGTTTGCCTGGGTGGATGACTGAAAGTGGCGTTCTTTGAAATATAACTGCACTACGCCATTAGTAACTCACATCGCGTGGAGAAGCGCACATTTCTTTTTGTACACCTAGCTTGATGATACCGTAGGGTCATCCTATGCAGTAATATCATCGGGAGCAGACTACACTTAGTCCTGCTCAGAACATAAATGACTTGTCACCTTTTTGTACACCTACCTTGATGATGCCCTAAGGTCATCCTATGCAGTAATATCATCAGGAGCAGACTGCACTTAGACCACCTCAGAACATAAACGACTTGTCACACTCAGCTCACCTAAAGCATATCACAGTGGTGAAGGAACAAAGTTAATGCAAATCGAACAACAGAACTGAGCTAGGGAGTTGCAGACTCTCAAATGATGTTCAGTGGAGAGATAATCCACAATCTAGCGTGATGAATCGTTGTACTCTGAGCATAAATGGCGGCCGTAGCGCTTCTCATGCACTTGCAGCATCCACACAGAAACAAGCATGTGCGATACATACAATATATCTTGTTCGTTTGATGATGTCAGCTTGACACATGAGAAAGTGTGCAAGGGCAGTGCTTCACCATGTTCCTTTCACAAAGTATTCAAAGTGGAGATCCTGAAAGAATGTTGCTTCACACACAAGGGGCCAAGCCCTTCACCACAGCTGCCAGCAACATGATAGTACAAGAGTCAAGCTAGTGGTGAGGACTGCTACCCAGTTGCAATACAAATGTTGGAACTCTCACTTCCCATCACCCCGTCAATGTGGGATAATAGTGTTGCAGCTTGGGTCCCATGCAGCATGCATGGGCAGAGCAAGTCACATTGTGCTCATGTCGGCATCATTTGCATATTCTGTCAGACCATGCACATAAACAGCCAGGATAGTGGCAACATTTCCTGATTCCGGACCCGTCTCATTGAGGAACTGTTCGGCACACTGCAAAATGGCATATAATTTAGGCCATCTTTGCAGAAATGATGAACAAGATGAATTGTATTTGTTGCAATGAAAAGAAGTGGTTTGACAGCTCAAGAGGAAAAAATCAAAGTGCAGCGTGAAAAAAAAAACATGTGCATCCCATTATTCAACTTGGGAAGAAGAAGAAGAAGAAGATTTCCTACAATTGGTGATACGACAAGGATGTGCATGTCACCGTCGTGGTATAACCGAACATGTACGGAACAGCCGCAAAATGTCAGGTAGCCACATCTAGGGCCGCATATGTTTGTCCCCTAAAATAGGGGCCCCGCCCACACAAACTTACAGTACAGAGTCTCTATGCAAATATCCCAGTTCCAGAAGCAGATGAACAAAGGGAAGCCCCCCAAAACAGCGGAGGCTTTCCCAGCTCAGTACCCCCACACTCACCCCCTCGAACCGACCTGAGTAGACTCAATCAGACCTATGACGAATAAACCTCCCCAACCGAGAACCCCGAAACCAAGCAAGCCACACCCAATCCCCCATTCTCGCAGCATCGACAATACCCAACAGCCGCTCCCTCTTCTGTTTAATCCCTCTGCAATCCCACACAAGGTGCTCCTGGAGAAGTACTCCCCACACAGCGGACAAGGCGCCCACTCTGTGGGGTCCCAGGGCATACTGAAGCTGATACGATTGCTTGATGGATGTAGTACATGGAAACATTTGATTGATAGCAACCTAAGGGTTGAGTTGTGGAACACTCGGGTGCAAAGGACAATCAAATGGACAATTTAAATGATGTACAATTAAAGCCTTTTAATGTCATGCCCCGGGGGTCCGGTTGACTCCCCGTTGCATCCGACCTGTATGCCCGCGGGAGCAACGAAGCTTCTACATCATTGGTTTCGGAGCGCGGAGCATTCGAGCGGCGAAAGTGCACCGGCAGACGGCCGGAATAGCAAGTGGGGATCCTCGCCAGGAGTCTGGGAATCCAGGGAACAATCGGCTGGGCAATTGGTGCCCTATCGAGGCGGGCCGACCCCCATGGAGCTAAACGGAAACGGCGGAGGAGTGACGGCTTTGCAGCACGGCCAGGAAGACGATCGACCAGAGCAGCTATTGTTGCGGCACGTGGGGGCTGTTGCCGCCGCAGCTGCGTGTCGAGCGACCCTGTTCGCGGTCGCGAATTGGAGTGAAAGAGCGAGCGAGGAGCAGAATGCAACTCTCCGTGGCATGGGGGAAGCGCTCGGCCGGCAGCTCGAGGTTGCCGCGAATCAATCGACCGCGCAGCAGCTGTAGCAAGGCCGCGAGCTACGCGCCTTGCAGGAAGAAGTGCACAGCAGAATGGCCGCGCAAGAAGTGGCCATTTCAGTGATCGGCGCCGGGCTGGAAGGTGTGAGGCAAAGAGCTGAAATGCAAGCGAATGAGCTCAGGAGATTTCAAGCTGTTGTTCGAGGAGATTGGCTTCGAGCGGAAGAGTGGATCGGCACGGAGATAGACCGTAGAATGGAGCAGATGGGGAAGAGGCTCGCGGAAACGGAGGTGCATTTTTCGGAGGCCAACCAGAAGTTGGCGGATGAAGTGCAGCTGGCGGGCGCGATCAATGAGGGACGGTTCGCAAGGACTCAGGAGGACGTTTCAGAGGCACGCGAATGGCTGGTGGCATTGGAATCGGAGAAAGGAGGCCACGATCCGCGGTTGGAGGTGCTGGCCAATGTTACGGGAAAGGCCTCCGAGGAGGCTTCGATTGCGAATGAAAGCTTGCACCAAGCGGCGCGAGTGTTGGGCGACCTCGGCGCCGCCGTTCAAGCACAACAAAACGTGCAAGAGACGGTTTCCAAACGAGTGGAAAGCATGGCTGCGAGCCATGCTCGGGAAATGGCCTCCATGGCTAGCGAGCTCGGCAGCATCAAGCGCGCCATTGAGGCGCTGGACTGCAGGATGTCTGAGGCAACGTCCAGCCCCATCGTTCGGCCAGCTATGCCGCCCTCGACCGTTCGGAGTCGGTCGCCGTTGCCGGTGACCTCGGGCGTGGGGGATGCAGGTGCCGCGGAGGGAGATGCCGCCCCCGTGGGGCCTGTTCGCAAAAAAGTTACACTTTACGAGGGGTTACGCACCCCTGGTGTAACGGGGAGCTGCGAGACGGCACAAGGTGTGAGTTTTGGAGTTCCTTGGCTGCCCGTTGGTGTTGTGTCGTGGAGTGAGAATCCTGTGAACTGGAAGGTGAATCAGAATGTGGATTGGGATGCATTTCGGAACAAGCAAATTCCCAGCAGTCTGTACTTTGGGACCATGGTAACTACTGTCCCAAGTACTACGGTGCAAACCACTATGGCACCGCCGGAAAACTTGGGAATTTTGAGCAGAATTGCAGCACCATTGTTTCCTCCTAGTATCAGTCAAACAACAAGCCCTTCAGCACAGCCTGGACAGTCTTCCCATGGTCAATCAGCTAGTCCGAGTGGAGTACCGTCACAAGTGAATGGAGCTGAAGCATCTAGAGCTGGATTCCCTACACAATCAGCTCGCCAACCTCCTTTCTGGGGGGTAGGTGTGCCAGAGGATCCCTACTGTGGGTTGGGATCATATGGATCCTTGGGTGGTGGAGCTGGAGGATCAAGTGGTCACGAACCGCCAAGGAGACCACCCAGAAGGTCACCCTCTGGAGGTCCGCCTGGTGGCCCGCCTGGAGATGGCAGTGATGGAGGAGAGGATGATTCTATGGGCAAGAGAGAGTTATCACATGGAGATGGGTTGCCGGATGTTGCCCACAGAGCTGCCGCTATTCCTGTCAACACCGGGCTTGGGAGATTGAGGATTTCGATGCCCGAGAGATTTTCTGGCCACCATCGGGATGTGAGCTGCACAGAGTGGGTGTTGGCCATGTGCAGATGGCTGCGTGGCAATGCAGTGGACGATTCACGCTGGCTGTCAGTGATGTCAGCAAATCTGCCTGGAGTTGCCATATCGTGGATGAACCTGGTAGAGTTGCAGGTCTATCAAGGGACACGAACGCCATTTGTTGATTGGCGCAAGTTTACTGAGGCACTGCGTGGCACTTTTGAGTCAGCCACATTGGGAGAGCAGGCTAGGTGTAGACTCCATACTCTGCGACAGTACAAGTCTGTAGAGGCTTACGTCAGGGAGTTCCAGAAATGGAGCTTCAAATTACCAGACATGTCCAGAGCTAAGCGTTACTACCAGTTCATCGAGGGCCTCAAGGAGCCCATGAGATCGACAATGGCATCTTGGGTGCCAGAGGACCCTGATCAGGCGATTGACACGGCTCTGCGTCTTTCCAGTCTTTAGCATGGGGGCTGGGAGCAGTCTCAGGGGCAGAGCCAAGGCAGAGGTCAAGGCCGACAGTCTGGTGGACGTGGACGAGGTAGAGGACATGGCCAGCAGCAGCAGTAGCATCAGGTTCAGGCAGTCAGTCCCAGTAGCATCAGTCTCAGTCTCAGTCAAATTCAGTTGCAGTAGTTCAATAGGGTGGCAGAAGTAGAGGTAAGGGCCGTGGACAACAGAGTGGTGACAGCGGCCGTGGTGATGGCGGTCGTGGGCGTGGTGTGTGTCGGTTCTGCAAGAGTCCGGGGCACTACGTCAGTGTTTGCCCGTAGCTGGAGGAGGCTGCCAAGTGGTTAAACTAGCCGCGGGGTAGCATGCACCACCCACGCAGCGTGGGCCATGCTACCCCGGAGAGAGCAGGATGATCCGGCCAAGAGAGCAAGCCGCCGGACGCTGGAGATTTCTGGGTGGAAATTTGTGAAGGTGAGCCATCCTCGGTGGAATTCTGTGTTGGTGGGACCACTTGTTGCTGTTGTGGCCTCAGAGGAGTCTCATCTGTCTGGGCGCACTGGCCCAACTGCAGTAGATGGTCAGAGTGTTGTGTCTGGTGATGACCATGATGTAGATGCCGGAAAGAAAAATGATGTGAGCACTGACTTTCCCCCCACAGTCAGTGATAGCTGTGTGGCAGGGGTCACAGCTAAGGTTGATAGTGTTGAGCAACCTATTCTTACTGGCAGCCAGAATTTCTGTGATGAGAAGCTGACCAGTTTTGATACACCCAAAGCTAGGGGTGGTGATGTAGAGGGAGAAATGGTGGGATTGTGCACCCCACTTGTCTGTCCTCTTGCCAGTGTTAGGTTCATGGGATACGAACTTTTAAGCAGTATTAACCGGCATGCAGTTGTTGCATATATCAATAGTGGGAGCAATGGGAACTATATTTCTGAGGCAGTTGCTCAACGGATTAGTCTTTCACCAGACAGGAAATCGGTGAAACTGCAGATGGCTGACACGACCATACGTGAGACATTGGGTCGTGTGTTTGGGGTGAAATTTCGCTGCGGTCAGTTCATGAGCAGTTTTGATGCAGATATCTTCCCAGGATTGGCTCATGATGTACTCCTTGGTTTGCCTTGGTTGATTAAAGAGAACCCCTATATTGATTTCCGGTCGGGCTGGATTCAGGTCTTACAGGGACAGGATTATGTGGCACTACCGATGGCCAGTTGTCCAAACCTGCAGAAGACATCATCAGAGGACAACCCATTCAGTGGTCAGAAGAACATGCTGATGGTGGTAATCAAGCCAATCGATAATGACAGCATCCCTGTAGAGGCGATCCCAAAAGATCAGGATGGATCAGATGTGAGCAAGCTGAAGCGTCCTGAACTACCGGAGCAGATTATTGCAGCACTTGACGAGTACAGTGAGGTCTTTGCAAAGGACTTACCAGCCGATGTTCCACCAGTGTGGAAGGGTCATCAATTTCATATCGAGTTGGAAGACAGAGCTCAGCCAGTCAATCGACCACTCTACAAGCTCAGTCCTTTGGAGTTGGAGGAGGTGAAGCGTCAGCTGGACTACTTGTTGAAGCAAGGATATGCACATAATCAGATTATGAGCAGTCAGGATATTTATTACTAGAATATGGAGTATATGGGTACAGTGACAATACACTAAGGCACCGGTGTGGGTGCCATGACACGGATTCTTTCCGCACCAGTGGCCCGCGAGCTTACCACCGTACTTATGTGGTGAGTGCGGTGTAGTAATGATCCTTTCTCACGCAAGCAAACTGCGCCCGCGACCCGACCCCGCGACCTCGGCCGACCTGGCCGGCGGAGCCCGCGAGCTCGCCTGTCCCCGAGCATACCGCCACGAGCGCCGTGCCCAGCACGCGCAGTCCGATGATTCGGATCAGGCGGAGGCGGAGCATCAAGTGGCTAACCACCATGCGCATCGGAGGCCCCTTCGCGATGGCGGGGGGCCCGAAGGGAGGCCGACACACGTCCATCAGAGTCACCTTGGGGAGCGCCCATCTTCTTTGCCCCCAAGAAAGATGGAGGATTGAGGATGTGCCTAGACTACAGGTGGCTCAACAAAGTCACCAAGAAGAACAAGTACCCATTGCCACTTCCAGAGGAGCTCATGGATAGGCTGGTTGGAGCAAAGGTATTTTCGAAACTGGACCTGCATAGTGGATACTGGCAGATGCCTATCAGAGAACAGGATGTGGAGAAGACTGCTTTTAAGTGTCGATATGGGCAGTTTGAATTTCTTGTTTGTCCATTCGGAGTGACCAACGCACCTCCACAATTTCAGGCGGTGGTCAATGACAATTTTTTTGATATGATGGACAAATTTCTGATCGTATTCCTTGATGATCTTGTAATTTACTCGCGGACTATGGAAGAACATCAGCAGCACTTGAGAACGGTTTTGGCTCGTCTGAAGGAGCACAAGCTATTTGCCAAAGCAAGTAAAACACAAATAGCTGTGAGCAGTACTGATTTCGTTGGTCATTGGATTTTTGGGGATGATGATTCGCCAATGCCAGTCAAGATTCGTGCTATTCAGCAGTGGAAGAAGCTGGAGACTGTTACTGATGTGCGCAGCTTCTTGGGGATGGTCAGCTTCTATCAACACTACATACACCGATTTGCAGAGATAGCTGGACATTGCACGTGTAAGGGGCGAATTGTTTGTCCCGTGTGGCAGCGACTGAAAGTCCTGAGCGACGGGCTCGTGGACAGCTACGAGTATCCATGAGGGAGGTGGCAAGGCAGCGGCAAACGGCTCTGAAGTGTGGCAGCAATTTTGGATTACAGTTTGGGCACTTGGGTGCCCTGTTTATATAGGCCGTCGGCTGGCCAGCCGAGCGGCCGCTGACATGATTATTACTTGGGGTTTACATAACCCCTTTGTCAGCGTGCTGTGCCCTTTGGTGTCCCCATTTGTCCCCTTGGTTCCCCGTGTGCCTCCTTGGTTCCCGTCGCACCCCAAGCGACCCATTGTCTCACCCTATTCGCAGCCTTAACCATCTGTCCATGGTACACACTGATTTAATACAAGGGATTGCCTAGTGCATTTGGGCATTCTAAGCTACGGCCCTCACAAATACAATGATTTCCTAAACTACATGGCTATTCCCAGCTCTGGCCCTCACATCCCTCTGGCCCTGCTACGAGACGTCCCCGTGTCGTTTTGGTTCTTGGAAGTTGCCTTGTCTTTGAATCTGGTCCCATCATATCGGTTGTACGCCACGTCTGTGTGGTAGGTCTGCTCCAGCATGCGGATGTTCCTCACACTTGCTCTATTAGTTTGCAGATGATAAGCTGTCGACAGCAGTAAATTGATCGACAATCTGTAGCCATGGCACTTTCAGAGATTCTCTCGTGAATCTGAAGTCTTGGTTGCTGGCGATCATGCAGCTCGGTCCTCGCCTTGCTTTTCCTCATGGTTTGCGCCATTTTGTGAGTATCTCTTAGCGACCAGGACTCGGCTTCGCTCCAGCTGGTCCCCAAACCCATCGCACCTTGGCAGCTTCTTGATGGTGGTCGGTTCTTCACTTTCCGTGTTTATTTCAGCTTTGGGAGGGCGTAGTTTCTTTTGCTGTTGGCCCACAGTCGTTGAGACGTCAGAGTCGTCAAGGCTTCGGTCCATCTCTATAATCCTTCTCGCTCCACTTTCACAGTTGGTACAACAGATCGTCAAATCGTCAGGATCGTCAAAGCCATCACTGCTGCAACGGTTGTCGCTTAGGCTACTTATCCCTTGTATTTCTTGTTCGTTCTCTTGGACATCACATCGCACAGCTCCTGGGTGTTGGTTTTCCTTGGAGTTAACACGGTCATTGCAGCGTTGTCTTGGCATGGCTCCAAAGGCATCATCGGCGTCAACCGTTCTCGAGTTGTACCTTTCCCAACATCTTGTAGGCATCTCCAGCACTTGGCACCCTTTGTAGTCAACGATCATCTTCGTTTTGTCATTGTTCGCCACCATTTCATCGTAATAGGAAATGGCGGCGAGGTTGAGCTTGGTCCTCCCTTGCATGCTCACACGTTGTTCCTGCCCCTCTTTGCAAGCGTTGTGTGAACTGAGCGCACCCTTGAGTTCTTGTCTTCCCTCTTGATGAACTTGATAGTAGCTCTTCTTGGTAGATTTGCAAATAACCTCACTGCCATTGAAGTCACGATTGTCTGATGATTTACCCCGTTCTGGCTCAAACCATTGGAGTGCCAACGGTGGAAAGATAGCCACCGTTCGTGTGACTCCCCTCCGTTGCATCATCCGTCTTTTTGGTGTGCTGGTCATCACGGTCGCTAGCGCAGCCTTGCAGCTTGCATCCTGATTCCACCATGTGTTTCTTGTCCAAAACTTGCGGTATGTTGCCCCGTCGTTGCCTCCCATCACCATGTTGACACCCCTCACTTTTGGGGCTGTCTTTTGTTTGAGGGCATTCATTATATGCTCTGGTAGTCGCTGCACTTGATTTGCTCCTGCCACTTCAGCAGCTTGTATATTCAGTTGTATGTTGCATCTTTCCAGAAGTCTCATGTACTCTCTCCAGCTGTAGGATACCATGAGCTGACCCACTATGCAAGCGACTTCCTGCCGCTGTGTCAGCTTGTCATCATGTGGTAACTCGCTGTTGAGCTTTGGTCTCCTTTTCGGTGTCAATCTTGATCGTGTCTTGTGACTCACAGCCTCAGAAAACTCTTGTCGCAGCATCTTCTGGATGTGGTTGACTTGGATGGCTCTTATGGGTATTTCTTTGTCTGCATAATGCACGTTGGCGGCCTGAACTCCATACAGCATGCACATCTTGGTGTTGTCCCTGATCTGCAATGTGCCGGCCGTCCAATCGATCTTGGGGTTGAACTCATGCAGCCACGGTATCCCAAGGATTGCGTCGTGTTGTCCTAGCTTCTTGACCTTGAGCGTAGGCTGGTACTTAAAGTCGTTGATTTGCAGCTCGTAGGATTTCACTTCTTGCTCGGCCTCACGTCGTGGAGGATCACCTGCCATGTGCAGCGTCTGTGTTCCGCTTGTCTCTTTCCAATGGATGCCGTTCTTCTTGCAGAAATCTCGACTGATAAAGTTTTCTGTAGCGCCACTGGCCACCTGGAATCGCAGCCTGATCCCGCCCAATGTTCCTTCAAACAGAAACGGATTTCTTGGTCGTTGTTGTGTCTTGCTTGTCTCAAGGCTGCAGCTGCTGGTTCCGCCTTCCATATTCTGCGTTTTCTGTCGAGCTTCTCTCTCTCTTCGTGCTTGATCCCACTTTATGTAAGCGTAGTATATCCGGTTGTATTCTTTCAATTTATGTGGCCATTTGTACAGGCCCATCTTGCTTACCGTTGTCCACCAATGCACTTGCCTTCCACGCCAGCTCCTCATTTCATCCCCTACATGCTCTTCTTCATGCGATTTCTTTATTCCTTCCCTGTTGCTCGGCCTCTCCTCATGCCACCCAATGGCACACTGGTCGTGGGTTAGGGTTCTGTGTTGACCGACGGCGGCAAGCGCTTCACGCAGCCGTGATCGCAGTTGCCGCTCTAGCTCGACCTGTCGTGCTACCAAAAGTTGCACTCGCTCCTCCACAGCCTTGCTGAGCCTAGCCTGCCTCCGGTCCGGCTCTGGGGGATCGTCGTGCGTCGCTGGCGTCATGTTCCCGCTCAGTGCTTGGCTCATGATCCCGTGAGGTCTCTCTTGACGTTTCTGATTTTCTGTGAAGTGTCACGTCGCTTCAGCGGTGCCTTTTCGGTTTGGAATATCAGCCAAATTCTCTGGCGCTCTGCCTCGTATTTCGACTGCGCCTCCTGGTCGTCTGGTCTTCTGGAAGCCTCTAGACGCTTTCTTACTCTTGGGTCGGTCTCGCAGCTCTCCCGCGTGTTGTTTCCAGTTTTCTGGGTACGTTGTCTCAGCGGTTCTCGTTTAACGGGCCTCAATCGCCGTTGACGTCTTCGTGACGTCTCGCAGCGCTGCCCCACAGTTCTTCGTGCGGCGATCCTTGGGATTGCTCTCCAAGGGTCGTCTCTTCTTTCTGAGGGCGGTCCTTTCGTCGTCGTTCCTTCAGGCTCACTCTCTCTCAATTTCTGCGTGCGCCTCACGCTGGCTCGACTCTCTCTCTCACTTCTTGGCTGCGCTCTTGGACTGACGCGCGCCCCTCCGGTTCAACGTTTATCCGGGGCAGCCCGCGCTCCTCAGCAGCTCTCTCCTTCAATTCGCCCTTGGGGCAGGCCTTCGTGACGATGGTCTCGCTCTGTTGGGATGCGGCAGCCACGCGGTTCTCCGAATTGCCGCGGTGATCTGTCGCCCTCAAGCTATCCTCGTGTTCCCACTTTTGTCGCTTGGTAGCCCGCGTAGCTGACATCCTCTCAACGCCCAGCCTTGCCTTTACCCTTCGACCTTCAGTATCCTCCTACAAACGCCCTCGGGGCAGGCCTTGTGGCTGACGACTTCTTGACGTCCAGCCCTTGTTGCCCTCGGGGCGGCCTCTTCGCTGTCGCACTCCGGCGCACAGCGGAACGAACTCGGGTGCCCTCGGGGCAGGCCTTGTGGCTGACGTCCTCTTGACGCCCAACCCTTGTTGCCCTCGGGGCGGCCTCTTCGCTGTTGCACTCCGGCACACAGCGGCTTCCAATCTGCTCCTCTTGGGGCCTCACACGCACTTGACGTCTTCGTGACGTCCCGCTGCGCTACCCTTCGAGTGTATCTTGCATCACCCTCTGCGCTCTCAGCTGCTTTGGGGGGCCTCCAAAACTCCGCCCTTCGACTTCACATGCTCTTCTCACTCCCTTGAGGCCCTGCCGCCTCTTGTCGTGGGTCAGGTCAATTTGGAGCGCCTTCGTGCCCTCGGCAGCTCCTCTGGCTCCGAAACCAGTTGTAAGGGGCGAATTGTTTGTCCCGTGTGGCAGCGACTGAAAGTCCTGAACGACGGGCTCGTGGACGGCTGCGAGTATCCGTGAGGGATGTGGCAAGGCAGCGGCAAACGGCTCTGAAGTGTGGCGGCAATTTTGGATTACAGTTTGGGCACTTGGGTGCCCTGTTTATATAGGCCGTCGGCTGGCCAGCCGAGCGGCCGCTGACATGATTATTACTTGGGGTTTACATAACCCCTTTGTCAGCGTGCTGTGCCCTTTGGTGTCCCCATTTGTCCCCTTGGTTCCCCGTGTGCCTCCTTGGTTCCCGTCGCACCCCAAGCGACCCATTGTCTCACCCTATTCGCAGCTCTAACCATTTGTCCATGGTACACACTGATTTAATACAAGGGATTGCCTAGTGCATTTGGGCATTCTAAGCTACGGCCCTCACAAGTACAATAATTTCCTAAACTACATGGCTATTCCCAGCTCTGGCCCTCACAGCACGACTTGACCAGGAAGAACATTGTTTGGCGTTGGGGACCCAGACAGGAGCAGGCATTTGAAGATTTGAAGAGAGCATTGACTACTGCTCCAATTTTGATTCTTCCTGATCCCAGTCTTCCTTACTTGGTGGTGACCGACGGGAGTGATGTGGCGATTGGAGCTGTGATTATGCAGGACCAGGGCAAAGGCAACCAGCTTATAGCCTTTCTTTCACGCAGATTGTGTCCTGCAGAGACCAGGTACTCTCCATACGACAAAGAGATATTGGGGATTTCATACGCCCTCAGACAATGGAGACACTATCTGGAAGAATGTGTTGGAGGTGCTACTGTGATGACAAATCAGCAACCAGCTACTACCTTCATGGGGCAGAAGACTATGTCTCGCACTCAGGCGCGCTGGCTGAAGAGCAGATACTTCGAGAGCATCATGCCAACGATGAAGATATACCAGGCAAGGCCAATGTCATGGCAGATGCGCTCTCTCGCAGGTTCACAGTTCAGACTCATCCTGATTCAATTGCCAGAGTTCAGTCTGCAGCAGTACCTTGTGTTGAAGATTCAGAACGAGAGGCATGGGTACATTCATTGAACACAGATGCAGGTACTTGTGATGTGTTGGTGAAACTAAACATGGGACAGGTTGTGAGGGGTTACTCCGTAGTTTAAAAAGGGATTTTATACTACCAGGCAGCAGGGAACGAGTGCAAGATTGTGGTTCCCATCAGTCAGCAGCAGAATATTCTTGAGGAGCACCATGATGTACCAACAACTGGACATTTGGGTGTTGAGAGGACGCCACAGATGTTGCAGCGAGTTTACTGGTGGAAGGGGATTCGTCAGTCAGTGAGGGACTACATCAGAATCTGCCCAAAGTACCAGATGTTCAAGTCAAAGAATCAAGCACCAAAAGGACTTTGGCAGGCGATTCCAGTTCCAACAGCTAAGTGGGAACAAATTACCACTGATCTTGTGACGTATTTACCTGAATCACATGGACATACAGCTATTGCAGTGTTTGTGGATAGACTCACTAAGTTTGTCATCTTTGTTCTTTGCCGAAAAGAGTTGAATGTAGTGGGGTACGCGAGGTTGTTTTTTGACAATGTCTTCAAAATTTCTGGTCTACCTCGTGCTATCATCAGTGATAGGGACCCCAGATTTTTGAGTCAGTTCTGGCAGGAGCTATTCGGACTTCTTGGTACCAACTTGCGCATGTCCACCGCGTACCATCCGGAGACAGATGGTCAGTCCGAGGTCTCCATACGCACGCTGGAGAATTTCTTGAGGCCATACATTGAAGAGCATCCAGAAGAGTGGAGTACCTACCTTCCTTTGGCAGAATTTGCAGTGAGGAATGCTATCAACGTAGCGACCGGATACAGCCCGTTTTATTTGATGTATGGGCAGCATGTACATGCTCCAGTGGGACTCATGGCCGAGAAGACAGTTGACACAAGGGTAGAGTCAGTGGATGTTATGGTCAGTAGGATGCAGAAGGTGGTGTTTAGTGCTGTAAAGCATTATAAGAGGGCACAGGAGAGGATGGTTACAACTGCCAACAAGCGTCGTCGTGATGTAAAGTTCAAGATGGAGACAAAGTTGTGGTGAGAATAGCATTTTTGCCCTCCACAGCTTTCAAGCACATTCCAGTGAAGATCAGACGTCATTACATTAGACCTTTTAAGGTGGTGAAGGCAGTTTCCCCAGTTGCATACACCCTCCAGCTACTATCCAGTTGGCGCATTCATCCGACCTTCCACATCGAGAAGCTGAAGAAGTACGAGCGCAGTGAGGCGTTTCAGCACACCATCAATTCACCTCTAGAGTCACTAGAGGTAGAGAGCGAGCAAGAGTTTGATGTTGAGGTGATCATCAGGCATCGTGGCAGTGCTTCCAGAAGACAGTACTTGGTAGCTTGGTAAGGCTATGAGCTTCATGAAGCAACCTGGGAGCCAGAGGCCAACCTCACGCATTGTTTAGACCTCGTTGCAGAATACCTCCTCAGACAGAATTGCCGAAAGAAGTGATGGACTGCGTGGACACATGGGTAGCAGGGGTTCATTGTGAGTTGGATTGTGGTATGGGACACAACTAGTCTGACTTATTGTGGATTTCTGTTGGTATGCCGTATCTTCTTTCTTGCTGGTTTTTTGAGTCGTTGGTCTCGTGGCTGAGGACGGCCACACTTGGTTGGGGGGGGGGAGAATTGATACAGTTGCTTGGTAGATGTAGTACATGGAAACATTTAATTGATAGCAACCTAAGGGTTGAGTTGTGAAACACTCGGGTGCAAAGGACAATCAAACGGACAATTTAAATGATGTACAATCAAAGCCTTTTAATGTCATGCCCCGGGGGTCCGGTTGACTCCCCGTTTCATCCGACCTGTGCACCTGTGGGAGCAACGAAGCTTCTGCATCAGAAGCTCCCCAAATGACAATGTGTTGTGAGGAAACGTGCCGTGTAGGTAATGTTGAGCCTCCCTCCGAGCTCCGCGTCCTCGGGTCTCCATGCACATCCGACCATCGGCAGAGCCTCGTGAAGCGACGACCCCACCACCACCATGCTCTACCGCGCATGCCACTCTTATATGAGGCACAATCTGTCGCTCTCCTGATGACTCCTCTGGTGCACGGGAATGGGACGGAGAGCATTCGCCCCACCACCAAACGCTGAAACCACGTCCAACCCAGCTCGCGGGACGAAACGTAGTATAGAGGGAACCGACCGTGGGCGAGGCCCGCCAGCACAGCCCAGTCCTTGTGGGCTATGTAGCAGCAGCAAAGGCGCCGCATAATATGGACCCATGCGGGAGGCAACTCAGCCAGCGCCAGTGCAGCCTCACTCAAAGTAGTGTGCTCCAAACGGAACGCCTTCCGAGCCGCGTACGCTAGCACGGAATCCAGCTAGTCGACGCGTGTCCCTGCACGAAGGACTGATGCCTAGCATGCGGCCCCATAGAACATCTGTGGAATAAGGGCTCTCTTGACAAATAACAGAAATGTGTAAGGATCAAGGCCCCAAGTGTGGCCAATGCAGTGCCAGAGCACCCACAGCCACCTCCGAGCCCTCACCAACAACTCCTCTACCTGGCGACCCCAAGTCAAGAAGTCATCAAACCACACCCCTAGATAGCGAACCACCCGAGCGTGCAAAATGACCCCCGACCTAAGCCGCGCCTCAAAAGGCTTCTCTATCCGTGTCTGCCAGCAACGACACAGAATTGCCTAACATTCCGCCACTGAGAATACTATTCGCCAGAAAGACACCCAACCACCCACAACCCGCAATGCCACTCGGAGCCCCCTATGCGTCCTCCTATCCCAGAAATCTCCACTCGCCCATGCAGCTAGATTATCGCAAATGCCTGTATGCCTACCTCCAGGATCGTACCCAGAATCCAAAGAAGATCATCAATAAAAACTGTAAATGATGGTGGAGAGAGCGGGGAGCCCTGCGGCCCCCTGCACTCGGGGCGAATCTCCACCTCCCCCTCCCTAAATCCCAAGAAGCTACACCTGCCCATCAAGAACCCTTGTGTCCAGCTCACTATGTACCTTGGAACCCCCTTCCGTCTCAGCTTTTTGAGCAAACCAGCTCTCTTGCCACACCATATCATAAGTTGCCTGGATGTCTAGCATCACCGCCTGAACCTAATGCCGCCGGCAAAATGCGTCCGTCACAACCTTCATAATCCAACAACATACCTCCTCAGTCTCTCTACCCCATCTGAACCCATACTAATAAAGGGATAACAAACGTCTAGACTCCAGGAAATCCATCAATCTTTTGCACATAATTTTCTTCAGGAATTTACCCATGACAAATAACCAGCTGATCGGCTTGTAACTTCTAGGAGACGAATAATCCTCTTTGCTAGGTTTTGCGCAAGGCAATCACCTTTATGGTTTGCCAGGCCAGAGGCACATGGCTCAGTGCCAAACACCCTTGATAAATCCTGATTAACCATAGCAAA